>NIJG01009531.1:3421-13556 GCA_002201625.1 Euglossa dilemma
AGCGGATGATAAATAATAACGGCAGTGATATAAACAAGGTGTTTAATAGTATGGATAATATTGGTGATCTGAATTTTGAAAGTAATTTATCTGTATTACTTTTAGAGTGTCTTGATGTGAATATTTAAGAGCTTAGATATTGTAAAGAAGTGGCAAGAGTGTCTACTAAAAACATTATGCTATCACATGATATTGATTTTAATCTGTATAAGAAATAAGACACTATAGTTTCCACTTTTAGGATGTTCTACAATAAAATTATTTTGTATAGACATATCAAAGAGACTGAAATTACAAAGGTATATAAAGTGATTGATGATGCGGATACGTTTTTTCACGATGGAGAGTCTATCATTCCAATGCTTCTATTAATCAAGTAAACTGGGTTTTTGATGTAAAAGATAAAAATAAAAACATTTTGGAAAATAAATATAGAAGACTAATAGCAAATAGTACAGAATTAACTTTTTGCAAACATTTTTATCAGAAAATTTTGATGTTATTATTGCTATGAAGGCTATTAAAATAATTCGTTAAAAATGCATCTCATCTTTATGTGTTGAGAGTCCTGAAGTAATACCGAATGGTCGAAGGTGTATCTATCTTTTCTTCTTTATACTGTAATTCGGAAAAAGATGTTGGATATACACCAATTTCTATATGAACTAGTTCTATTTCAGAAGAACTTCATTACAAATATTTAAGAGATCCTTTTTATTCCATAAGATGAAGATTTATTGTATTCAATAAAATAAAAAAAAATTCATAAACAATATTTTCTATTCACGAACAATGTGTGATTACCTACCTTTCATGAGGTCATTTCATTATGTTATTTAGAAAGGCAGAAAAGCCTTTTATATTTACGTGCGGAAACAAACAAGACCTTCAAACTGAAATGCACACGCGCATATTATTGCCATCACAACTCTACATTAAATACATTTTTGAAAATTGTAACATTTACTTTTAGGTACGACAATATTGTAAACAATTGAACGGATCGACCTTAAACAGCAACATTCTTTGTTCTCGTTGAAACAATGCTTGCCAAATAATGATCAACACAAAATTGGTGTCCCGCTAAGCCATAAGAAGTATCCCGTAACAATCTAGAAACATAGTTGGGTTTCATAAAAAAGAATATTTATAACTTTAATCAACGTATATTAGTGTTCCTCAAAAATTTTTAGACTTCCAGTGCGTTTTGTCTCAAAGAAGTTCGAGAAGCTGTGCTTCATCTTAACTTTTTCTTCTCAATTATATTCTAAAATAATAAGACAAGTATAATATATTTACGTCGAATACCAATATTCGAATTTCATTTCTGTCTTCATTACCGTGTTAAATAATAACGTATGGCGTGTAAATACGAAAGTCGTTTAAAATATGAATGAAATAAAGCAGGGCTCACCTAAGCGTGTTTAATTATAGTATTGCACTATTCTAATAGTATTATAATATTTTAAGAATTCGATATTGCAAAATTGAACTGAATTAATAATCACAGCTTTACAAAGATTTACGAATATTAAGCATCAATACTCTAACACGTCTCACTTTTTTCCCATTGTCCCCATAACCTCAACTTAATTTCCACTACAAGCATTTTATAGTTAAACAAATGTTTTAAAAAGAAGCTGAATTGACTTTGGTTAGATACATTCCTAAACCAGGATGAACCCTTAACAGTATCAAACATACCAATATGTGGATTTTAACGTTACAGCAAAGATATCATATGATTGTCGGGATATTATTGACAAAAAATAGACATAAGCCAATATATAACAGATATATTTACAGCAGAAATATTCTGATTAGGAATAATATAGAAATAAACATCGAAATCATAAATAAATTCTTTATGTATTTTCCTGTGCCACAAGATCAATGCTCACACCATCATCACCATCCTTCAAGAAGGCAACAATTTGAATGAGACAAGGTGATTGGTTAAAGGCGTTTAGATAAGCATGAGCTCTGAATATACGACCGAAAACCATAGATGCTCCGCTTACCTGAACATGACGAAGATCAAGTTCGTTAACATCAGTTTTATGTTCCTTAGCTTCTTCACTGATATTCCCAAGAACCAGCTATAATGTAGCAGGAAACTTTTGTGGCCATCTTTCCTTACGAACACCAAGTTTAGGTACTTTTGCCACATCCCCTGGCAGATCTACGCATAGGAACACAATAATTATTTTAAGAAAGAAGGAAAGAAGTTACTGAACAGCTTTGGCAAGTATACTGGTATTGAAAGTACTAACAGTTTGTCGTGTATTCTTTAAACTGACTTTAGCATTGTCTAATTGTGAAATATCTGCTTTGGTAGGATCTGGTATATCACACCTGATATTTAATGACATAGGCGTAAGGTATTTTTACTTTCTTTACGATTTTTTGGAGGGTGGCGGGGGGGGGGAGCTCAAAAAAATTATATGGAGATTTGTAGAAAAGCAGGCTTTATGGGAAAATTACATGACAATATTAAGAAAAATGAAAGATATAAATTACTTTTTAATTTCTAGGAGCTAGCTACATTTAAAACGTTATCGATTAAGGTTTACGTATTCAAATAAGCTTTACAACATGAGGAGTGTTAATATGTATGGCTAAACGTATTCGTTACAAGAATTCCCAGGATACTATAATCTTACAATCTATAATTTCAAGTATGAGTAAAGTATTTTAAAATATTAAGGCCTGATACTTTTCTATAGTGAGATAAGTGTGTACAATGTTATTAGAGATTCTACCAAAATTCAGTAATTATGAAAATGTAAAATAAATAACCTAAAGGAATACAAATTTAGCTAAAAGAAATCAGCAATTCTTACTACCTTGTATAGATGTTTGTACTTCGTTACAAAATGGCTTACTGTACAATTATGCCTGTAATACTGATAAAGCTACTCTTTACATTATGGAAAAAGCTTTCACTTACACAATTTTCAAATCTAATTTTATAATTTCGAACTTAACAGATTTTTTCTTCCATATAAGGTGATATTGGCTGCTTTATGATGCACCAATATCAAATAATATTATTATAATGAGCCGGTTTTGTGCTACAACTGAGCGTAAATCTTTTCCATTCGAAAAAATAAACATAACAACTAGTCATTTCAAAATCAAAAATTTTTCATTACCCGTATCTATATTCAAGTAAAAATAAACGATAGAACAACGACTTTCTGTCGTTGATGAGGTGAATTGATATATCTTCCGCTTAGTGCACAATGGACGCATGCTAAAATCAATAGAGCATGTAAACATGTACGATACTGTTCATACATCCTTTGCAGATTGAAGGGGTGATGTTAAGTTAGATGAAAATGATCGTGTAACAAACAACAAAAATAAGAAAATAATATGCCGCGGATTAATGTTCGTCTTTCTGACAATACTACTATCTGCAGAAATTTTAGTAGAAGCAAGAATCTTCGTATGAGGAAGAAATTTAAAGTTAGGAAATAAGATATTGATGTCTCAATTTACATTTATTCTATAATATGTCTTTTGTAGTGTTTTGAGGTAAAAAAATTGGGACAGGTTTCGACATGTAGTATGGAAATATATATTATTTGGTTGTAAAAATATATACTATGTTGACTTTTTTTAAAAATTAGGATAGCGACGTTTACTTATTTGTAACAGTAACTATTAGGATTTATTTAGAAATATATTTATGTTTCTAATATTGACATGCTGTATTAAATAGGTAAGGAGGGTGTATTTTATAAATTTAGTTTATTTTAATGCACAATTTTATGTCCAAAAAATTGAATATAGATTTTATTTTTAAAATAATGATATTATTTTAAATTGAATGAATCGAATGTGATTGCAAATTGTGTTAAAAATTCGCAACTTATCACAATATTTCAAGCCGTGTAGCTGTTAACAGGACAAGGTTTGGGTTAGGTTTGGGTTAGGTTTGGGTTAGGTTTGCGTAACTTAAAACTATAAAATGTTTTATCAAAAGATTACTTACTGATGGGAATTTGATATATTTACAGGAGGAAAATATTTGATAGTCATCAAAGCAAAAATAAAGCCTTGATAAATGTATTATGTTAAAAAGAGGCTTTAGTATGCTTTTTATTTTACAATCAGATTAGATTTTTTTACAATTTATACCAAAATTAGGCGACAGGCCGCCCGTGATGCTTTCCAATCCGGCCCGTTAAACACTTTCAAATTTCAAATGTTGCTAAAACATTCATTCGCGTCGCCGTGTACCATCGGTGGTTCACACATGATTCTCTTATGGGTAACATCATAAAATAATGATTCACTGTTTTAGAATGACATCTTTGAGAGTCTGAATATGATAACCGCCTATGACAAAAGGTACAATTACCAGCGCCAGCTTAACGTGTTAATTTAGACAAAGATTTCAAGAATACCATTTCTGAACATATAATTTATATTCATCGAAGCAAATGAAAGGTCATATAAAAAAATAGAGAGTGATTTTAATAAACAGCAAAATACATTAAAGGCTCGTTTCAGCATGATAAAACCTTTACAAAAGTTATGCAGTTATGTGTATTTTTGCACATAAAATTAGTATACATCGTGTACCATTATCGAACAAAAATTTTCAAAGATTGTTTATTTTGTAGTAAGAGATTTCCAAATTACCTTTCCCAATAAAAAACATGGTTTGGATAATTTATTTTCTCACCAGATAATTTATTAAAATGCATTGCAAATTTTGTAATTATTTCTTTCGAACTATTAAAATTCGATTGCTAAAAACATCCACTGATGAACAAACTACCTTACATGAAAAGAGAAATTTTTTACAATGTATCAATTCTTTGTCAACCTTTTTATCACTTTGCACGCGATAGATTTTTTTCAGGATACGACGTGTTTTAGGTAACATCCTGTGAATGATCTGAAGCAAAAAAGTCGATATTCGTGAATGAATATGTTATATCATAATTATATAAGTTATAGATCTACATCTCAATAGTTTCATGTGAAGTTTATGATTTTTTGTAATATTTTGATGTATATATCTATATGCATCGGTAAAATTAAGCAACCAAGTGCTATTTTACCACTTTATAAAACAAAATAGTGTAATATTTCTTAGAATAAATTTACATATTATTCTTATGAGCATATTATAATTTATTATATTAATAAATTTAATAATACAAAACTGTATTTTTTTGATAAAAGTACGCACACGAAACCAATACAGCCTTGCATGAACCAAAGTAAAATAAATAATAGTTTATCTTGCGGTTATGAGAAAATTAAATGCACGTTGCAAAAATAAACGGTGTCTTAAAGTTACCTCTCGAGTGCAATGGGTTTATTTGTCTTTGCCCTGGCCGTAACGTGATATATGAAATTCGGCCCTGCAGGTTCAAAAAAAAGTATTCTTAAAACCTGAAGAAAACTGTGTAATGAAAACTGGAATCATTTACAACCCCACAACAATGAAAAATTCCTGTATATACATATGAGCCGGCAACAAGATTATGTACATAAATGAAGGATATATAAATATCTTGATGTGTACTTCAAATTCTTTTTCCATGCGAATCTAGAATAAACTTAAACTAGAATTATATCATGTTGTATTTGTGGAGAATGAGCGATAATCCTTTTTTGAAACGAAGACAAAGGTAAGAACTTTGCGTGTATAAATAATTAGTATGAAATATAACTATTAATTTGTATATTTACATGTTCCAATAAATGAACATATCATCATCCTCAGATGATTCGTAAAATAAAAAATTTATGCTTTAGCTTAAGATGCTAACGTATGTTTATTATTAGCATCGACCTTAAAATTGTAATTGGCTTTAAAAAAAACCTATTCACGTTTAATTTTATTTAACAGTGGTAACTGTAAAGACCAATGTGTTATATTTTCTTCCCTATGTATTCATCAACTAAATCTTTAAGCAAATAACATATTCATCTAACGTTCGATTTTTATACACTAATAAACCGTCCTTTTATTGTGAATAAAACCTTCTGGTGCTTCAAAATCTAATATTTTCTTATATTCGAATTTAATATCCTGTATGCGTTGTAAGAAGTTTCACTTAAAATAGTGTATAATATATATATATATGATAATTTTACATATGGTTATACAAATATAAAGCAATGTAATTTGTAAGATTTTCATCGTTTAGAAGTAAGTTTTATTACTGTTTATTAAATTTATCCTAAGAATAGGAGATAGTTTAAATAATAGTAAATAATTTTACAGTCTAAACTTACAGTATAAATAAATAGCCTTAACTTTCCCACATACCCTACCCCCTTATTTTATGGTTGCGAAAATACAATTTTGTAAAGAAAATTTCACTTTAGTTTTTCAATTATGGAAAGTTAACGAAATATGTTGTTTTGTGAAAGGCAATAAATGTTAAAATCATTATATAAATGTCTATAAGAATATACGTGCTATTTTTAATACTAACATTTAAAGAAGAAACTTTGTATATCTTTGTAATATTAAAAAATAATATAAAAAGGGTGCTTCCATTTTTTCTTTGAAACATTAGATTTATAAAATTTGATATTTTCCTATAAATTAGTGAATGTTTATTTAACTGGAAAAAAACATTTTTTTCAGGTATAAAAAATATGTTAATTTGACAAAACCATATATTTAATATTAAACGCACCCAAGAGAGTCAAATGACCCCTTTACCGTTAATTTTGCCACATATAAAATCATGGTGGCATTAGTGAAGGTTTCAAAGGAAATCATTACTTTAAGAATCTGCATATCATTTACTATTATCACATATGAGTTTCTTCTGCGCCCTATTCTCACCTATAGAGAGAATGAATCTGACTCTATACTATTGTGCAATGAAGTACCACCGAAAGAGGATATTACACTGTTTTTTAATTTTTTAGTATTTCTATCACAGTTCCATACATCCTCATGTATTCTATTCTCATCAATACATGATAAAAATCCTATTAGTCTCATTTATAGCATAGGTTCTGTTAGTAGGTGAAAGGTCTCACACCAATCTGGAACTTAGTGTTGCTACAGTGTGATGCTCACCAGTTATACTCTTGAGAGCACGCTTCATGGTATGAATTGTATTCATCACACTTAGCAGATGGTGTATTACATTTTAAAGAAGGTATCTGTCCATATTTCTTGATTCGATTCATTAATTTTTCTTCTTCATCCTTACCGATCTATCCTCTAATAGTTATATATAGGGTACATTGAAAATAGGACACAACACATTGATCACCGTGGCTGAATATTTCTGACTATCAACATATAAAAATCGCAGTTAATCCCATTTTTACAGANGTTTATTTAACTGGAAAAGAACATTTTCTTAAGGTATAAAAAATATGTTAATTTGACAAAACCATATATTTAATATTAAACGCACCCAAGGGAGTCAAATGACCCCTTTACCGTTAATTTTGCCAAATATAAAATCATGGTGGCATTAGTGAAGGTTTCAAAGGGAATCATTTGTTTATGAATCTGCATATCATTTACTATTATCACATATAAGTTTCTTCTGCGCCCTATTCTCACCTATACAGAGAATGAATCTGACTCTATACTATTGTGCAATGAAGTACCACCGAAAGAGGATATTACACTGTTTTTTAATTTTTTAGTATTTCTATCACAGTTCCATACATCCTCATGTATTCTATTCTCATCAATACATGATAAAAATCCTATTAGTCTCATTTATAGCATAGGTTCTGTTAGTAGGTGAAAGGTCTCACACCAATCTGGAACTTAATGTTGCTACAGTCTGATGCTCACCAGTTATACTCTTGAGAGCACGCTTCTTGGTATGAATTGTATTCAACACACTTAGCAGATGGTGTATTATATTTTAAAGAAGGTATCTGTCCATATTTCTAGATTCGATTCATTAATTTTTCTTCTTCACCCTTACCGATCTTTCCTCTAATAGTTATATATAAGGTACATTGAAAATAGGACACAACACATTATTCACCGTGGCTGAATATTTCTGACCATCAACATATAAAAATCGCTGCTAATCCCATTTTTACAGAGAGAAACTGCTTAGGACAGTTTACAATTGCTATAATTATCAAATACGACTGTGAGATGAGAGAGAAAGAGACAGAGCGAGAGAATAAATTAGGTATATAGAGACAGGAAAAAGTTTCGTGATGATTCGTGCTTCATTTCACTAGCCATCAGGACGATTGCCCGCTTATCAAAAGAAATTCAAAGCAACATAAGGGATGTGTAGCATTTTTCATCACTTACCGTCCACGAACTGTTAAAAATAAAATATAAAGGTTTGCTTTGTTCAATATCAAGTGCCTCAGTCAATATTTAATCTAATATCACATAATATACTTACTAAGAAATATTATTAAAGATGTTTCATTTCATATTCCAATTTACTATTCAGTTTCATATTTTAATGGTTAACAAACACAAACAGGCAGCTACAATACCAGTGACCTTACACTAAAAGCCAAATAATAGATATTTACATGAAGCATAATGTACTTGTTCAAGGAGAATAGTCATAGTTGTAAAGAGAAGTAACTGCATTCAGTGATATTGTAATGTAGTATATAAACTTTATTCATGGTGAAATAATTTATTAATACGAAGACCAGAGTTACGGTGTTTAAAACTGTAGTCCATTATTGATAGGTAACGACTGCCTCGACCGCCAAAATAGCAGGTCCTTTTAAACTAGAGTCCCCTGGGGCTTAAAAGGATCGCCTGTTATCCTGCGGCATCTGCCAGCCCTTGTGCCATCGTTGCACTACCTTTGGTCGACTTACAACACAAATCCTATAAATTTATTATTAAACATAATTCTCTATATGGAAAATAGGGCATTTAGCACATGTAGTTTTAAATTTACCATTTTTACTCATAGAAATAAAGCATTTTAAAAAGTCTGTTCATATAGTACATTACTCTTTGATGCTTTCAAAATAAGAAATGCTTTACTGATAATTTCCCCTTTCGCCCACTCTATACACTTCAAACTGGCATCTACTTTTCACGAATCAGCATGGCATTTCTCTCTCAGATCAATTCAAATGGAATTTGCTCCAAACATACATAAAAAAAAAAAATGTACACCTTATCTCATATCATCAAATATATGAGTCAGTAGTGATAGTAGACCGTCAATACTTACCCAAGGTGTAGTAGCAGAATTGTTCAGTTTTATCGGAGTAGTGCAATTAAAGCTTCCTTCCCTATTGGGCATATCACTTCATTTTGGGAATAGAAGAGTTGGTATAACCAAAGGTGGGGAGTACTCAATCATCGTCTCTTATATAATATTCCCATTGGTGTTTATTTGGGCAGCAGCTCTTTATTCTCTTATATTGTTTTCTCATTGAAGAGTTTAGTTTTATCTGGACTGTCGACTGGGTTTTCAGGACATGTTTTTGGTCTTGTGTGTAAGCGTCCTTTAGTGACACTTTCACAGCAGAAGAAGTTTACTTCGTGTAACTGTGTTGACGATTTTTGAAGAAGTTGTAGGTTTATTGGCTTTAATTACTATATTTACCTTCTTATCCAAAAATTGAAATGATAGAAACTCAAATAAAGGTTTTTTTCTGAATTTATTCTTCTATAATAATCTAGAATGATTTTAGAATATTAACTATAAAAAATTCGCATATTTTTGTAATGTCTTGTAAATTATTTAAATAAATAAATTATTGTAATGAAAGTAGACCCAATATGCCATGAAAGTTTAATTTTTGTTTATTGAAACATAAATCCCAAAATTAGGAATTTCAACGTTATATTTGAAATATATTATTATACTACCGTGGCAAGCTTTCATATCAAAATGTCTTCATATTTATTAAAAAAATTGAAATATTTGTAGAGATAAGAGTCGCATTCTAAAATATAAATCGAATTAGGATGATATTGCTGTATATGACCATTTTAAAAGGGGGTTTTATAGAATTTTATTTACATTTATTTGTAGAGGACTCATTTAAATCATTTTATTGGTATCTTAACTATAGATACTTTGTCTACAGACTTTGTATGTAAACTTATTAAATAGCCTTATAAAAATATGCTACAAAATTTCAAACGACCCTTTTCTCTCTGATTATTTATGCGGTT
>NIJG01009560.1:0-10864 GCA_002201625.1 Euglossa dilemma
TAGCCGAAAATTTTGTGAAAAACAGTTTGTAACTTCTCAGAAATTAATAATTAATAAAATATCAAAAAACAGTTATTTCAAAGTCAAATGAATAACTACTCACAATTGTGTTTCAATCCGAATCAAAATAGGCGAAAATTTTGTCAAAAGCACTTTATATATTCTCAGAAATAGTAAAAATAAAATATCTGAAAAGAGTCATTTTGAAGTCAAATGAATAACTACGAACAATTACGTTTCAATATGAATCAGAACAGGGAAAAATTTTGTCAAGAGCAGTTCGTACATTCTTAGAAATTAATAATTAATAAAATACCGGAAAAGAGTTATTTTGAAGTCAAACGAATAAAGGAAAAATTGTGTTTGGATCTGAATGAAAGCATATAAGAATTTATTTTAAAACAGTTTGTATCTTCTCAGAAATTAATAATTAATAAAATATCAAAAAACAGTTATTTCGAAGTCAAATGAATAACTACGAACAATTACGTTTCGATTTGAATCAGAACAGGGAAAAATTTTGTCAAGAGCAGTTCGTACGTTCTTAGAAATTAATAATTAATAAAATACCGGAAAAGAGTTATTTTGAAGTCAAACGAATAAAGGAAAAATTGTGTTTGGATCTGAATGAAAGCATATAAGAATTTATTTTAAAACAGTTTGTATCTTCTCAGAAATTAATAATTAATAAAATATCAAAAAACAGTTATTTCGAAGTCAAATGAATAACTACGAACAATTACGTTTCGATTTGAATCAGAACAGGGAAAAATTTTGTCAAGAGCAGTTCGTACGTTCTTAGAAATTAATAATTAATAAAATACCGGAAAAGAGTTATTTTGAAGTCAAACGAATAAAGGAAAAATTGTGTTTGGATCTGAATGAAAGCATATAAGAATTTATTTTAAAACAGTTTGTATCTTCTCAGAAATTAATAATTAATAAAATATCAAAAAACAGTTATTTCGAAGTCAAATGAATAACTACGAACAATTACGTTTCGATTTGAATCAGAACAGGGAAAAATTTTGTCAAGAGCAGTTCGTACGTTCTTAGAAATTAATAATTAATAAAATACCGGAAAAGAGTTATTTTGAAGTCAAACGAATAAAGGAAAAATTGTGTTTGGATCTGAATGAAAGCATATAAGAATTTATTTTAAAACAGTTTGTATCTTCTCAGAAATTAATAATTAATAAAATATCAAAAAACAGTTATTTCGAAGTCAAATGAATAACTACGAACAATTACGTTTCGATTTGAATCAGAACAGGGAAAAATTTTGTCAAGAGCAGTTCGTACGTTCTTAGAAATTAATAATTAATAAAATACCGGAAAAGAGTTATTTTGAAGTCAAACGAATAAAGGAAAAATTGTGTTTGGATCTGAATGAAAGCATATAAGAATTTATTTTAAAACAGTTTGTATCTTCTCAGAAATTAATAATTAATAAAATATCAAAAAACAGTTATTTCGAAGTCAAATGAATAACTACGAACAATTACGTTTCGATTTGAATCAGAACAGGGAAAAATTTTGTCAAGAGCAGTTCGTACGTTCTTAGAAATTAATAATTAATAAAATACCGGAAAAGAGTTATTTTGAAGTCAAACGAATAAAGGAAAAATTGTGTTTGGATCTGAATGAAAGCATATAAGAATTTATTTTAAAACAGTTTGTATCTTCTCAGAAATTAATAATTAATAAAATATCAAAAAACAGTTATTTCGAAGTCAAATGAATAACTACGAACAATTACGTTTCGATTTGAATCAGAACAGGGAAAAATTTTGTCAAGAGCAGTTCGTACGTTCTTAGAAATTAATAATTAATAAAATACCGGAAAAGAGTTATTTTGAAGTCAAACGAATAAAGGAAAAATTGTGTTTGGATCTGAATGAAAGCATATAAGAATTTATTTTAAAACAGTTTGTATCTTCTCAGAAATTAATAATTAATAAAATATCAAAAAACAGTTATTTCGAAGTCAAATGAATAACTACGAACAATTACGTTTCGATTTGAATCAGAACAGGGAAAAATTTTGTCAAGAGCAGTTCGTACGTTCTTAGAAATTAATAATTAATAAAATACCGGAAAAGAGTTATTTTGAAGTCAAACGAATAAAGGAAAAATTGTGTTTGGATCTGAATGAAAGCATATAAGAATTTATTTTAAAACAGTTTGTATCTTCTCAGAAATTAATAATTAATAAAATATCAAAAAACAGTTATTTCGAAGTCAAATGAATAACTACGAACAATTACGTTTCGATTTGAATCAGAACAGGGAAAAATTTTGTCAAGAGCAGTTCGTACGTTCTTAGAAATTAATAATTAATAAAATACCGGAAAAGAGTTATTTTGAAGTCAAACGAATAAAGGAAAAATTGTGTTTGGATCTGAATGAAAGCATATAAGAATTTATTTTAAAACAGTTTGTATCTTCTCAGAAATTAATAATTAATAAAATATCAAAAAACAGTTATTTCGAAGTCAAATGAATAACTACGAACAATTACGTTTCGATTTGAATCAGAACAGGGAAAAATTTTGTCAAGAGCAGTTCGTACGTTCTTAGAAATTAATAATTAATAAAATACCGGAAAAGAGTTATTTTGAAGTCAAACGAATAAAGGAAAAATTGTGTTTGGATCTGAATGAAAGCATATAAGAATTTATTTTAAAACAGTTTGTATCTTCTCAGAAATTAATAATTAATAAAATATCAAAAAACAGTTATTTCGAAGTCAAATGAATAACTACGAACAATTACGTTTCGATTTGAATCAGAACAGGGAAAAATTTTGTCAAGAGCAGTTCGTACGTTCTTAGAAATTAATAATTAATAAAATACCGGAAAAGAGTTATTTTGAAGTCAAACGAATAAAGGAAAAATTGTGTTTGGATCTGAATGAAAGCATATAAGAATTTATTTTAAAACAGTTTGTATCTTCTCAGAAATTAATAATTAATAAAATATCAAAAAACAGTTATTTCGAAGTCAAATGAATAACTACGAACAATTACGTTTCGATTTGAATCAGAACAGGGAAAAATTTTGTCAAGAGCAGTTCGTACGTTCTTAGAAATTAATAATTAATAAAATACCGGAAAAGAGTTATTTTGAAGTCAAACGAATAAAGGAAAAATTGTGTTTGGATCTGAATGAAAGCATATAAGAATTTATTTTAAAACAGTTTGTATCTTCTCAGAAATTAATAATTAATAAAATATCAAAAAACAGTTATTTCGAAGTCAAATGAATAACTACGAACAATTACGTTTCGATTTGAATCAGAACAGGGAAAAATTTTGTCAAGAGCAGTTCGTACGTTCTTAGAAATTAATAATTAATAAAATACCGGAAAAGAGTTATTTTGAAGTCAAACGAATAAAGGAAAAATTGTGTTTGGATCTGAATGAAAGCATATAAGAATTTATTTTAAAACAGTTTGTATCTTCTCAGAAATTAATAATTAATAAAATATCAAAAAACAGTTATTTCGAAGTCAAATGAATAACTACGAACAATTACGTTTCGATTTGAATCAGAACAGGGAAAAATTTTGTCAAGAGCAGTTCGTACGTTCTTAGAAATTAATAATTAATAAAATACCGGAAAAGAGTTATTTTGAAGTCAAACGAATAAAGGAAAAATTGTGTTTGGATCTGAATGAAAGCATATAAGAATTTATTTTAAAACAGTTTGTATCTTCTCAGAAATTAATAATTAATAAAATATCAAAAAACAGTTATTTCGAAGTCAAATGAATAACTACGAACAATTACGTTTCGATTTGAATCAGAACAGGGAAAAATTTTGTCAAGAGCAGTTCGTACGTTCTTAGAAATTAATAATTAATAAAATACCGGAAAAGAGTTATTTTGAAGTCAAACGAATAAAGGAAAAATTGTGTTTGGATCTGAATGAAAGCATATAAGAATTTATTTTAAAACAGTTTGTATCTTCTCAGAAATTAATAATTAATAAAATATCAAAAAACAGTTATTTCGAAGTCAAATGAATAACTACGAACAATTACGTTTCGATTTGAATCAGAACAGGGAAAAATTTTGTCAAGAGCAGTTCGTACGTTCTTAGAAATTAATAATTAATAAAATACCGGAAAAGAGTTATTTTGAAGTCAAACGAATAAAGGAAAAATTGTGTTTGGATCTGAATGAAAGCATATAAGAATTTATTTTAAAACAGTTTGTATCTTCTCAGAAATTAATAATTAATAAAATATCAAAAAACAGTTATTTCGAAGTCAAATGAATAACTACGAACAATTACGTTTCGATTTGAATCAGAACAGGGAAAAATTTTGTCAAGAGCAGTTCGTACGTTCTTAGAAATTAATAATTAATAAAATACCGGAAAAGAGTTATTTTGAAGTCAAACGAATAAAGGAAAAATTGTGTTTGGATCTGAATGAAAGCATATAAGAATTTATTTTAAAACAGTTTGTATCNTCTCATAACCTTTCTGGACTTTAATTTCTATCCGATGCAATTTTTTCTTTTTTGATAAAAGAAAAAAGGAAAGAAATATTCCTTGGAACAGTCTTTATCGTGAGACTCTGGTTCGCGAAGTTCGATAAGGTTCTACGTTACTTGTTCGATTAATCTCTAGAGCCACTTCGCACGCAGCCTAACTGGCAAAGAAAGAAGAAAGTTCGGAAAGTTCGCCAGTGGAATACGATTTCGTGGCTGATGATGTCAGTCGTTTGAATTTTCGCGTCGTGCAGAAAATCGGCGATTCGAAAAAATTGTTTAAAGTTACGAGGGAAACGTTTGGTCGATGCGAGACGTTCTAGAAACTCCGTCGAGCTTTTGTGGTTCTTTTTCGTCCCTGGTAAAATACTTTTAACGACAACATGGTCGTTTTACTTTCGGTTTGGGTAATGAATAGACGATCAATGTTTGCATGGTGCATGTTAATCCGTTTGTGAATGGTGGAATATAAAAGTTTCATTGTTGATGAATCGAAAAATTGGAAAAATCGTTTGGAAATGGTAAAATATAGAAGTTTCATTGGTGATAAATCGAAAAATTGGAAAAATCGTTGGTAAATGGTAAAATATAGAAGTTTCATTGTTGATAAATCGAAAAATTGGAAAAATCGTTTGTAAATAGTAAATTATAGAAGTTTCATTGTTGATGCAACGAAAAATCGGGAAATTGTAAACGGTGAATGGTAAAATATAGAAGTTTCATTGTTGATGAAACGAAAAATCGGAAAAAATCGTTTACAATCGGTGAATAATAAAATATAGAAGTTTCATTGTTAATGAATCGAAAAATCGAGAAAATCGTTTGTAAATGGTCAATGGTAAAATATAAAAGTTTCATTGTTGATAAGTCGAAAACTTGGAAAAATCGTTTGTAAACGGTGAAATATAGAAGTTTCACTGTGATAAATCGAAAAATCGTTTGCAAACGGTGAATAGTAACATATAAAGGTTTCATTGTTAATGAATCGAGAAAAACTTTCGTAAACGGTGAATGGTAAGATATAGAAGTTTCATTGTTGATGAATCGAAAAATCGACAAAATTGTTTATAAATGGTAAAATATAGAAGTTTCATTGTTGATAAATCGGAAAATCGGAAAAATCGTTTGTAAATAGTAAATTATAAAAGTTTTATTGTTGATGCAGCGAAAAATCGGAAAAATTGTAAACGGTGAATGGTAAAATATAGAAGTTTCATTATTGATGAAACGAAAAATCGGAAAAAATCGTTTATAATCGGTGAATAATAAAATATAGGAGTTTCATTGTTAATGAATCGAAAAATCAACAAAATTGTTTGTAAATGGTCAATGGTCAAATATAAAAGTTTCATTTTTAATGAATTGAAAAATCGAGAAAATCGCTTGTAAATGGTAAATAGTAAAATATAGAAATTTCACTGTTAATAAATCGAAAAATCGAAAAAATCGTTTGGAAATGATAAAATATAGAAGTTTCATTGTTGATAAATCGAAAAATTGGAAAAATCGTTTGTAAACAGTGAAGTATAGAAATTTCATTGTTGGTGAATCGAAAAATCGAGAAAATCGTTTGTAAATGGTAAAATATAGAAATTTCATTGTTGGTGAATCGAAAAATCGAGAAAATCGTTAGTAAATGGTAAAATATAGTAGTTTCATTGTTGATAAATAGAAAAAACGAAAAAATTGTAAACGGTGAATGGTAAAATATAGAAGTTTCATTGTTGATGAATCGAAAAATCGGAAAAATCGTTTGTAAACAGTTAATAGTAAAATATAGAAGTTTCACTGTTGCTAAATTGAAAAATCGGAAAAATCGTTTGCAAACGGTGAATAGTAAAATATAGAAGTTTCATTGTTAATGAATCGAAAAATAGGAAAATTGGTTTGTAAATAGTAAATAGTAAAATATAGAAATTTTATTCTTGATGAATCGAATATTCGAAAAATCGTTTGTAAATGATGAAATACAGAAGTTTCATTGTTTATGAATCGAAAAAATCGGAAAAGTCGTTTATAAATGGTAAAATATAAACATTTCATTGTTGATGAATCGAAAAATCGAGAAAGTCGTTTGTAAACAGTAAATAATAAAATATAGGTTTTATTGTTGATGAATCGAAAAATTGAAAAAATTGTAAACAGTGAATGGTAAATACAGAAGTTTCATTATTGATGAATCAAAAAATCGGAAAAAACGTTTCTAAACAATAAATAATAAAATATAGAAGTTTCATTGTTAATGAATCAAAAAATCGGAAAATCTATTTGTAAATAATGAATGGTAACATACAAAAATTTTCATTGTCGATGAATCGAAAAAATCGGAAAAATTATTTGTAAACAGTAAATAGTAAAATATAGAAGTATCATTGTTTATGAATCGAAAAATCAGAAAAATTGTAAACGGTGAACGGTAAAATCAAAAAGTTTCATTGTCGATGAATCGAAAAAATCGGAAAAATTATTTGTAAACATTAAATAGTAAAATATAGAAGTATCATTGTTTATGAATCGAAAAATCTGAAAAATTGTAAACGGTGAACGGCAAAATATAAAAGTTTTATTGTTGATGAATCGAAAAAATCGGAAAAATCGTTTGTAAACATTAAATAGTAAAATATACAAATTTCATTGTTGGTCGTACACGAGCGAATAATCAGTTTAAAATTCGAGAAATAAATAAATCAGAAAAATACATTTGTCAGACTCGATAGGAAATTTTCTCGAATATTTCAGCGCGTTAATTAGGAGTAAAACCGTTCGGCGTGACAGGGAAGAAAGTTGGTAGGTAATTGTATGTACGCGATAAATATCAATTAAACGAACGCTTCTGGAGGTACAGAGAAGGAGCTACTTACTTGATAAAAGAACTTTCGAGGTAAATTAACTCGTAGACTTGGAAGTTTCGAATTGTTGGATCCTCGCGACGCGAGAAAAACTTTTCTTCGATTAGCTTCGAGCGTTAAATACTGCTAGATCGTGTAACTCGGACAATTAGTTGCAAGAATTTCGTAATTAAATTCTTCGCTGCTGTTTGATTAAGTGATGCAGGTTTATGTTCGAACGAAAAGTGTTGTAACTTGATAGAGTTTGTCATTTTACGTTTCTTTTCGCGAATATCGAGAAAAGAGATCTCTAACTTGCGATTTTACATATTTTCCTTGACCTTTTACACTGATTTTTGAAAATATTATTAACGTAATGTGAATCCTTTTATGAATNCGAGAAGAAAGGTCTTTAGCTTGCAATCTTATATATTTTCTTTGACTTTTTTACACTGATTTTTGAAAATATTATCAATGCAAAGTTAATCCTTTTTTGAATATAAATACGTGTCATTTTAAATAAAGTGCTATAATTTGTTAGAGTTTATTTGCTCTTCAGTTTTGATTTTTACTTTCTTTTCGCGAATATCAAGAAGAGAGATCTCTAACTCGCGATCTTACATATTTTCTTTGATTTTTTAGACTGATTTTTGAAAATATTATCGATATAAAGTGAATCCATTTATGAATATAAATACGTGTCATTTTAAATAAAGTGCTATAACTTGATAGAGTTTGTTTGCTCTTCAGATCTGATTTTTGCATTTTTTTTCTCGCAAATATCGAGAAGAAAGGTCTTTAGCTTGCAATCTTATATATTTTCTTTGACTTTTTTACACTGATTTTTGAAAATATTATCAATGCAAAGTTAATCCTTTTTTGAATATAAATACGTGTCATTTTAAATAAAGTGCTATAATTTGTTAGAGTTTATTTGCTCTTCAGTTTTGATTTTTACTTTCTTTTCGCGAATATCAAGAAGAGAGATCTCTAACTCGCGATCTTACATATTTTCTTTGATTTTTTAGACTGATTTTTGAAAATATTATCGATATAAAGTGAATCCATTTATGAATATAAATACGTGTCATTTTAAATAAAGTGCTATAACTTGATAGAGTTTGTTTGCTCTTCAGATCTGATTTTTGCATTTTTTTTCTCGCAAATATCGAGAAGAAAGGTCTTTAGCTTGCAATCTTATATATTTTCTTTGACTTTTTTACACTGATTTTTGAAAATATTATCAATGCAAAGTTAATCCTTTTTTGAATATAAATACGTGTCATTTTAAATAAAGTGCTATAATTTGTTAGAGTTTATTTGCTCTTCAGTTTTGATTTTTACTTTCTTTTCGCGAATATCAAGAAGAGAGATCTCTAACTCGCGATCTTACATATTTTCTTTGATTTTTTAGACTGATTTTTGAAAATATTATCGATATAAAGTGAATCCATTTATGAATATAAATACGTGTCATTTTAAATAAAGTGCTATAACTTGATAGAGTTTGTTTGCTCTTCAGATCTGATTTTTGCATTTTTTTTCTCGCAAATATCGAGAAGAAAGGTCTTTAGCTTGCAATCTTATATATTTTCTTTGACTTTTTTACACTGATTTTTGAAAATATTATCAATGCAAAGTTAATCCTTTTTTGAATATAAATACGTGTCATTTTAAATAAAGTGCTATAATTTGTTAGAGTTTATTTGCTCTTCAGTTTTGATTTTTACTTTCTTTTCGCGAATATCAAGAAGAGAGATCTCTAACTCGCGATCTTACATATTTTCTTTGATTTTTTAGACTGATTTTTGAAAATATTATCGATATAAAGTGAATCCATTTATGAATATAAATACGTGTCATTTTAAATAAAGTGCTATAACTTGATAGAGTTTGTTTGCTCTTCAGATCTGATTTTTGCATTTTTTTTCTCGCAAATATCGAGAAGAAAGGTCTTTAGCTTGCAATCTTATATATTTTCTTTGACTTTTTTACACTGATTTTTGAAAATATTATCAATGCAAAGTTAATCCTTTTTTGAATATAAATACGTGTCATTTTAAATAAAGTGCTATAATTTGTTAGAGTTTATTTGCTCTTCAGTTTTGATTTTTACTTTCTTTTCGCGAATATCAAGAAGAGAGATCTCTAACTCGCGATCTTACATATTTTCTTTGATTTTTTAGACTGATTTTTGAAAATATTATCGATATAAAGTGAATCCATTTATGAATATAAATACGTGTCATTTTAAATAAAGTGCTATAACTTGATAGAGTTTGTTTGCTCTTCAGATCTGATTTTTGCATTTTTTTTCTCGCAAATATCGAGAAGAAAGGTCTTTAGCTTGCAATCTTATATATTTTCTTTGACTTTTTTACACTGATTTTTGAAAATATTATCAATGCAAAGTTAATCCTTTTTTGAATATAAATACGTGTCATTTTAAATAAAGTGCTATAATTTGTTAGAGTTTATTTGCTCTTCAGTTTTGATTTTTACTTTCTTTTCGCGAATATCAAGAAGAGAGATCTCTAACTCGCGATCTTACATATTTTCTTTGATTTTTTAGACTGATTTTTGAAAATATTATCGATATAAAGTGAATCCATTTATGAATATAAATACGTGTCATTTTAAATAAAGTGCTATAACTTGATAGAGTTTGTTTGCTCTTCAGATCTGATTTTTGCATTTTTTTTCTCGCAAATATCGAGAAGAAAGGTCTTTAGCTTGCAATCTTATATATTTTCTTTGACTTTTTTACACTGATTTTTGAAAATATTATCAATGCAAAGTTAATCCTTTTTTGAATATAAATACGTGTCATTTTAAATAAAGTGCTATAATTTGTTAGAGTTTATTTGCTCTTCAGTTTTGATTTTTACTTTCTTTTCGCGAATATCAAGAAGAGAGATCTCTAACTCGCGATCTTACATATTTTCTTTGATTTTTTAGACTGATTTTTGAAAATATTATCGATATAAAGTGAATCCATTTATGAATATAAATACGTGTCATTTTAAATAAAGTGCTATAACTTGATAGAGTTTGTTTGCTCTTCAGATCTGATTTTTGCATTTTTTTTCTCGCAAATATCGAGAAGAAAGGTCTTTAGCTTGCAATCTTATATATTTTCTTTGACTTTTTTACACTGATTTTTGAAAATATTATCAATGCAAAGTTAATCCTTTTTTGAATATAAATACGTGTCATTTTAAATAAAGTGCTATAATTTGTTAGAGTTTATTTGCTCTTCAGTTTTGATTTTTACTTTCTTTTCGCGAATATCAAGAAGAGAGATCTCTAACTCGCGATCTTACATATTTTCTTTGATTTTTTAGACTGATTTTTGAAAATATTATCGATATAAAGTGAATCCATTTATGAATATAAATACGTGTCATTTTAAATAAAGTGCTATAACTTGATAGAGTTTGTTTGCTCTTCAGATCTGATTTTTGCATTTTTTTTCTCGCAAATATCGAGAAGAAAGGTCTTTAGCTTGCAATCTTATATATTTTCTTTGACTTTTTT
>NIJG01009667.1:0-10207 GCA_002201625.1 Euglossa dilemma
GTCTAATACTAATACTGTTCAGCCTATTCACTCCCAAAATACCTGGTCAGACTCCAGGAATCGCAGGTTCGGTGAAGCTATTGTGTTATATGTGCGACTTCACAATGAAGGTGGTAACGTTCACGATTGGTTTCACACTCGTACTTCTTATACATAGATGAAATTGAAGTGCCCACCACTGCAACCAATACTAATTTGTATCTCTGTGTACGAAGTAATACTCTAGATACATTTGGTTAAGTTCTCGGAGGGAAAGGTTTTCTGTAAAGCTATTGACATTATCCCATTATGTAACGGTCTACAAATATTTGACTCTGTACTTTAATATTCTAACCGTGACCTAAGGTATCTATTGCCAACACGGTCCAGGGGATTTACTACTTGATTACCTAATTTGACTCTCAAAATCACAGAATAGGTGAAGCTATAGACCTAGCCGTTCGAAATTCAAAGAGGGATGTAACGTTCTTGAACGGTTTGAACATCGATATTCTAGTTCTTACATGAACCTACGGTGCCGTCACTAAAACGTATACTGGTGTGTTTCTCTAAAAGCAAATTTCCACTCTCGATAGGGGGGGGGGTAAGCTTCTCGGAAGGTAAGGCTTTCGGTAAAACTTTTGACATTATAGTAACTGGTAACTATCTCAGACGGGGTGACGCTGTATTTTAATATTCAAACCGTGGAGTGCGGTGTCTATTTCCAATACCGTTCAGCGGACTTACTCCCGGGATACATGGTTTAAATCTCGGAATCACATGTGTTGTAAAGCTATTGTCGTACGTGTGCGATTCTCTATGAAGTAGGTATCGATCTGGAACGGCTTTCCTCACGATTCTCTCATTCATACATGAAATTACGGCCCCGACACTGATGTGAATACTAATTTGTTTCACTGAACCCGAAGGAATACACTCCCTGCTGCCAGTTATATTCTTGGAAGGTAAGGTAATCTGTAAATAGAATGATTTAATACTTGCCTGTAATGATCACCGACGGTTTGACTCTCCACCTTCATTATCATGCGGAGAATTAATGTTTCTATAGCCAATACTGCTCAGCGGATTTACTCCTAGAAAACCAGGCTTGACGCTTGGAATCACAATTATGGGTGAAGCTGTTGACACAGCCGTTCGTCTCTCACAGAATGTGGTAACGTTTCCGAACGGCTAGACCCTCGAACTTTTCATGCATACATGAAGTTAAGGTTTTCGTCACTGAAATGATGAAACGATTTTCTTTCTCCGAACACGAAGTTATTCTATTGGTACAGCGGGCTAATTTTTCGGAAGATAAGGTCTTTGATAGAACATTTGACTTTATACAAATTACTAGCGTATTAAAACGGTTTAACTCTCTACTTTGATATTCATACCGTGAACGAAAGTGTCTATAGCCAATACTTTTCAGCGGATCTACTCATTAAGTACCAGGGTTGTCTCTCGGAATAACAGTATAGTTGAAGCTATTATCTCAGCCGTTCAAGTCTCAATGAAGTTGGTAAAGTTCCCGAACGGTTTGACGCTTGATCGTGTAACTCATACGTGAAATTAAGGTGCCCGTTACTAACATGTGTACTAATTTGTACCTCTGTTTACGAAGTTATACTGTCGATATCGCGGACTATGTACTCGGAGGTAAGGTCTTTGGTATAACTTTTGCTATTATACACACAGGTAACGTTCCACAAAGATTAGACTGATTAGATTCAAAACGTGAATACTCCACTGCCAATACTCTTCAGCGTATTTACTTTCGCAATACCTGGTGTAACCCTCAGAATAACAGGGTGGGTGAAGCTATTGACATATCTGTTCGACTCTCAGTGATGGTAGTAACGTTCTCGAACGGGTTGACCTTCGTTCTTCTAATTCATACATGAAGTTAAGGTGACCGTCACTGAAATTAATACCAATTTCTCTCTCTCAACACGAAGTTATACTCTAGATGCATCGGGTGATGTTCTCGGAAAGTGAGGTCATCGGTAAAATGTTTGGCTCTATAGCAATAGGAATCGTTCTACAACGGTTTCACTCTGTACATTATTATTCGAGCCGTAATTTAAGGTATCGATAGCCAATACTGTTCAGCGGATTTACACAGGGAATACCTTGTTTGACTCTCGGAATCACAGGATGGATGATGATATTGACGTAGGTGTGCGAATCTGAAAAACCGTGGTTACGTTCTCACAGGGTGTCTTCTGATCTCCCTATTCATACATGATATTAACTTGTGCGTCACTAAAATGCTTATCAATTTGTGCCTCTGAACGCGAAGTTATACCCACGACACAGCGGATAATATTCCCGGAAGGTAAGGTATGCGATAAGGAGTATGACTTTATACCAATTGGTAACGTTCTCGAACGGTTTGACGCTCTACTTTAAAAGTCGGACCGTTAACTAACGTTTATATTGCTAATACTGTTCACCGGATTTACTCCCGGAATGCCTGGATTGGCTCTCGGAATCACAGGATGGATGAAGCTATTGACATAGCCGTTCGGCCTTTAAACATGGTTGTAACGTTCTCAAACGGTTTGACGATCGATATTCTAATTCATACATGAACTTAAGGTGCGGGCACGAAACTGTATACCAATGTGTTTCTATAAACACGAAGTTATACTATCGGTCCGATGGGTTAGCTTCTCGGATGGTAAGGCTTTCGGTAAAACGTTAGACTTTATAGCAACTGGCATCATTCTACACGGGTTTCCCTCAGTTCATTAACTTTTATACCGTGACATATCGTGCCTGATACCATTAGTGTACAGCGGGTTTAGTCGCGGATTACCTGTTTCCCCTCTCGGAATAACGGGATTGGTGAAGCTATTGAAGCAGCTCTTCCACTTTCAAAGGAGGTGGATAGGTTCTCGGAGGTTTGATTCTTCAATTTGCCACGAAAACATGGAAATAAGGTGTCCCTCTGCCAAAATGTCTACTAATTTGTATGCGTGAACACTAGCAAGACACTCCCTACAGCGGGTTATGTTCACGGATGATTAGGTATTCTGTAAAAAGTATGACTTTATATCATTTGGTAATGTTCTCCGACGGATTGACTGTCTACTTTAATAATCATAACGTGTATTATGGAGTCTATTGCCAATAGTTAAAAGCGGTTCATTCCCGCAATTCCTGGTCTAACTTTCTGAATCACAGGATAGCAAATGCTGTTGTCTTGGCCGTTCGACTCTCAGTAAACGTGATAAAGCTCTGGAACAGTGTGACACTCAATCCTTTAATTCACGCACGATACTAAGGTGCGCGGCACTAAAGAGTTTACCAATTTGTTCCTCTGGACACGATGTTATAGTCCCGATACTACGGATTAGGATTTGGATGTCATCAATAAGACGTTTGATTATATACCACTTGGTAACGATTTCAAAATTATTGACGCACTACACTAAATTCAAACCGTGAACTAAGGTGTCAATTGCCAGTACTGCGCAGCGGATTTAGGTGAAGATATTAACCTATCCGTTCGTCGCTGACAGAAGGTGGCAACGTTCTCGATTTTTTAATTCGTGCATGAAGTTAAGGTGACCGTCATTGAAATGAATACTAATTTCATTGTGTGAACACGAAGTTATACTCATGATGGAGCTGGAAATTATCCCCGAAGGTAAGATGTTCGGTAAAATGTATGACCCTATACCAATTGGTAACGTTCTATAGTGGTCTGATACTGTACTTTAACATTCACACTGTGGATTACGGTGTATATTGCCAATACTGAAGAGCAGATTAACTTCTGGAATACCTGGTTTGAATCTCGGTATCACAGGACAGGTGAAGCTATTGACCTAGATGTAGAGTCTCAGGAAAGGCGGAAACGTTCACGTACGGTTTGCCCCCGATATTTCTATATAAGCACAAACATAATGTGTCCATCTGCTAAAATGTATACTAGTTTGATCATGTGAGTACTAAGGAACACAATGGTTGTAGTGGGTTGTGCTATCGGTAGGTAAGGTATTGGTTAAAAAGATTTGCATTATACAAATTGGTATTGTTCTCCCACGGCTTGACTATCTACTTTAATATTCATACCATGAATTATGGTGTCTATTGCAAAACTGTACAGCGTCATTTATACCAGAATACCTTGTGTGACAATCGGTATTACAGGATAAGTGAGGGTATTGACTTACCTCTTTGCGACACACAAGGAAGGAGGTGACGGGCGCCAACGGTATGACACTCGATCATTTTGTTGATACGTGAAACTAAGGTACACCGCACTGAAATGTGTACTTTCTCGTATCTCTGAACACGATGTTACACTCTTGATATAGCCAGTTACGTTCGCGGAAAGTAGGGCCTTCCGCAAAACGTATTGCTGCATACCAATAGGTAACGTCCTACAAAGGTTTGAATACGTACTTTAATACCTAAACCGAAAAATAGGGTGCATAAAGCCAATATTCTACAGTGGATCTACTCCAGGCCTACCTGGCTTGACTCGCTGAATCAATGATAGGTGAAACTGCTGTCTTATTCGTTCGATTTTAAGGATCGTGGTATCGTTTTCGAGTGGTTTGACACTCGATCGTGTAATTCATATATGGAATCAAAACGCCGGACAATATTATCTATTAAAATAAAGTAATTCTTTCCAACCAATACTTTACCTTCCGAGAACCTATCCCGCTGCAGTGTGTGTCTATATTAGTTTTCACGGAAACAAATGAGCAGACATTTCAGCAGACAGACAACTCAGTGTCATGTATGAATGGCAAAATCGTGATTCAAGCTGTTAGAGAACGTTAGCATCTTTTTCGAGAATCGTACTGCTAGGTCAATAGCTTTACAGACCTTCTTATTCCGAGGGTCAGACCAGGAATTCCGAGAGTCTATCCGCTGTTTAGTACTCGCAATAGACACCATAATTCACATTACGAATAGAACAGTACAGAATCATACTGTTGTGTGACGGTTTAAACTGTATCTACTGGTATAGAGTCAAACATTTTGCAGAAGGTCCTACCTTCCGTGAAGCAATCCGGCTGTATCGAAGGAATAGCTTCGTGATCAGAGAAGCAAGTTAGTATACGTTTCCTGACGGGCACCTTATTTTAATTCTGGAGCTAAAGGACAGATGGACAAGCCGATCGAGATCGTTACCACCATCTTTGAGAGTCGAACATCTACGTCAATAACTTCACCTATACTTTCATTCCGAGGGTGATACCAGGGTATTCTGCTAGTAAATCCGCAGCACAGTATTGGTAATAGACACCTTAACTTACGGTATATATAGTGATATAGAGATTGGAACCATCATAGAACGATACCTACTGGTATAGGTTCAAATATTTTACCGGATACCTTACCCACCGAGCACCTGACCCGCCGTAGCGACTGTCTTGAAAATGTTCGTGGAAACAAATTACGACACACTTTGACGGACGAACACAACATGCTTGTGTGTAAATATCAGCATCGAGTGTCAAAGCGTCCGAGAACGATACCACCTTCTTCGTAAGTCGATCGGCTGACTCACCAGCTTCACCTATACTTGTTATTCTGAGAGTCCACTGAACAGTATTGGCAATAGAAACCTCAATTCACGGTTCGAAAGTTAAAGCAGAGCGTCAATACATTTGAGAATGATACCAATTGCCATAAAGTCAAACGTTTTATCGAAGACCTTGCCCTCTGAAAACATAACCAGAAGTATCGAAAGCGTAATATGGTGTCCAGAGAAAGAAATTAGAGTCCATTTCAGTGACGGGCACTTCTACATCATGTACGAATTGAAAGATCAGGCATCAATCCGTACGAGATAGTTGTCAACTTCTGCGAGAAACTAACGGCTAAGTATATAGCTTTACCCATGCAGTCATTCCGAGAGTGAAACCAGATATTCCGGGAGTGTAATCCGCTGAACAGTATTGGTATTAGACATCTTAATTCATGGTTTGAACATTAAATGGAGGGTCAAACCGATTGAGAATATTACCAATTGCTATAAAGTCAAACGCTTTACCGAAGACCTTACGCTACGAAAACCTAACACGCTATATCGAGGGTATTACTTCGTGGCTAGAGAAACACATTAGCATAAATTTTAGTGACGTGTAACATAATTCCAAATATGACTTAGTAGATCGAGTGCCAAAGCTCCCGAGAACGTTACCACCATCTATGAGAGTCGAACGGCCAAGACAATAGCTTCACCTATCCTGTGCTACCGAGAGTGAAACAAGGAATACCGAGGGTAAATCCGCTAACCAGTATTAGCAATACACTTAATTCACGGTATCAATACTAACGTAAAGCCACAAACAGTTCCTGATCGTTATCTATTCGGATAGCGTCAAACTTTTTTACCGAAGGACATACCGTCCGAGAAGCCCAACCCGCTGCAGCAAGTGTCTTGCTCAGTGTTCAAGGTAGCAAATTAGTAACATGTACTTCAGGAGTACATGGTTTGAATCTTAGAATATTGGAGTACGTCAAGCTATGGACTTAGCCGGTCGTTTCTCAAAGAAAGTGGTAACCTTCTCGAATGCTTTGACCCTCGATCTTATAAAGAATACATGAAATTATGGCGCCTGCTGTCCTAAAATTCCTTCTATCTTGCTTCTCTGAGCACGAAGCTGCACCCGCTATACAGCTGGTTAACTTCTACGAAGGTAAGGCCTTCGGTAAAACGATTGACTCTATACCAACATGTAACGGTCTACAATCTTTTGACTCTGTATATTAATATCAATACCGTGAATTAGGGTGTCTATTGCCAATACTGTTCAGCGTACTATCACTCGGAATCCCTGGTTTCAATTTTGGAATCACAGGATAGCTGATGCCATTGACGTAGCTGCTCGCAGATGGTGGCAATGTTCTCGAGCTGTTTGACCCTCGGTTTTCTAATTCATACAGGAAGTTACGGTACCTGTCACTGAAATGTATACTAGTTCGCACCTCTGAATACGTTGTTGTACTCCCGATGCAGAGGGTTAATTTTTCCGAGGTTAAGACATTCTGTAATAAGTTTGACACCACACATGTAGGTAATGTTCCACAACGGCTTGACGGACTGCTATAATATTCAAACCGTGAACTAAATTGTCTATTACCAATACTGTACGGCGCATTTACTCGCGGAATATCTGGTTTGACCTTGTGTACCACAGGATATGTGAAGCTACTGACTTAGCCGTGCGTCGTTCGATGAATTTTGTGAAATTCTCGTACGGTTTGACACTCGATCTTCGAATTCACACATGTAATTAAGGGTGCCGTCACTAAAATATATACCAATTTTCTTCCATGAACACGAAGTTTTACTCTCGATACAGTGGGATATGCTCTCGCAAGGTATGTCCTTCGGTAAAATATATGACTGTATAGCAATAGGTAGCGTTCTACAATGGTTCATCTCTGTCCTTTAATAATTGTATAGTGAAATATTGTGTCTAATTCCAATACTGTACTGCGGGATAAGTCGCGGAATACCTGGTCTGTCTCGAGGAATCGCAGGATAGGTGAAGCTATTCACGTATCTGTATGACTCTCAAAGAAGGTGGCAACGTTCTAGAGCAGTTTGACTTTCGGTCTTCTAAGCCACCATGAAATTATGACGCCCAACCCTAAAATATATACTAATGTGTTTCTCTGAACGCGAAGCTGTACACTACATACAGCGGGTTAGCTTATCGGAAGGTAAGGCATTCGCTAATACGATTGACTTTATTGCAATTGATAACGTTCTAACACGGTATGACCCTCTATTGTAATACTCACTGCGCGAATTATGGTATCTATTCACAATCCTCTTGAGCGGATTTACTCTCGGATTACCTGGTTTGTCTCTTGGTACCACAGGGGAGGTGAAGCTAATTGCTTAGCTGTGCGACTCGCAAGAAAGGTGGTAACGTTCTTCAACGGGTTGTCTCTCGATCATCTAAATCATACATGAATTTAAGGTACCTCTCTAAAGTGTATAACAGGTCGTACATCTCAACGCAGTGTTATACCCTCGACAAAGTGGGTTTGCTTTTCAGACGGTAAGGCATTCTGTAAGGAGTTTGACCCTGCACCTATATGTAATGTTCTACAACGGGTTGACGGTCTAGTACGGATAGTACTGTTGAGCGGATATCCTCCATCTATACCAGGTTCGACTCACCGAATCACTGTATAATTGAATCTATTGACTTAGCATTTTTACCCTCGAATATGGTGGTAACGTCCTCGCATGGTTTGTCGCTCGATCGTCCTATTCATAGATTAAAATATGCTGTCCGTCTGCCAAAATGAGTACTATTTTGTTCCGGTGAGGCATACGCGAGGCAGTGGCTACAGCGGGATGTGTCCTCGAAGGAAAAGTCTTCGGTAAGAAGTATGACTCTATGCCAATTCGTAATGTTCTATAAAGGCCTGATCCGACACATTAATGTTTATACCTGGTGGAAGGTTGTATACCGCCAATACTGTACAGCGCATTTACTCCCAGAATATCTCGTTTGACTCTCTGATTCACAGAACATATTAAGCGGTTGACTAAGCCGTTTGAATCTCAAAGTAGGTGGTTACTGTCTTGAAAGGTTTGACACTCGATCTTCTAATTCGTACATGAAATTAAGGTGTCTATCACTGAAATGAATACTAATTTTTTTCAGTGGACACGAACTTAGACTCTCGCTGAAGCCGGTGAGTTTCGCGGAAGGTTAGGTCTCCGGTAAAACGTTTGATGTAATAGCAATTTGTAACCATCTCAAACGGTGTGATGCTCTATTTTAATATAGAAACCGTGAACTAAGGTGCCTATTGCCAATACTGTACAGCGCATTCAATCCCGAACTATGATTCTGAAAGTCCAACCAGGAACTCCGGAAGTAAATCCGCTTTACAGTATTGGCAATATGCCGGTTTATTCACTTTATGAATATTAAAGTAGATGGTCAAACCGTCGGAGAATATTACCAATTGGTATACAGTCATTGTTATTATCAATACATACCCTCACTAGAACCTAACTCGCTGTAGCCAGTGTCATGCTTAGTGCTCTCGGAAACAAATGAGTAGATATTATAGCTTGCGCGCAGCATATTTTCAAATATGAATTAGAGGATTGAGAGTCAATCCGTTCTAGATCGTTACCAACTTCTTTGAGAGACGAACGGCTGAGTCAGTATCTTCACATGTAGTTGCGATTCCGAGAGTCAAGCCTGGTATTCATGGAGTAAATTCGCTGAAGAGCATTGGCAATGGACACCTTAATTCGCGGCTTGAATGATGAAATATGGCGTCAATAAGTTTGAGAAAGTTACCAATTGTTATAAACTCGAACGCTTCACGGAAGACCTTACCCTCCGAAAAACTAACCCGCTGTATCGAGAGTATATCTTCGCGTTCAGATCAAGAAATTAGTATTCATTGCAGTGGCGGGCACCTTTACATCATGCATGAATTGGATGATCGATTGTCGAAACTCTCGAGAACGCTGCCATCTTCAGCGAGAGACGAACGGCAAAGTCAGTAGCATTACAAATCCAGTGATTCCGTGAGGCAAACCAGGTATTCCGAGAGTAAATCCGTTGAACAGTATTGGCAATGGACACGTTAATTCGTGGTATGTATATTGAAGTAGAGAGTCAAACCTTCGGGGAACATTACCAATTAGTATGAAGTCATTCGTATTATCGAAGTCCTTACACTCCAAGAAGCTTACCCGCTGTAACGAGCGTATAGCTTCGTGTTTGGTGACACACATTAGTATACATTTTAGTGGCGGCACTGAAACTTTTTAATGATTAGGATCACCGAAGAGCTATCATCGAACATCTAAGAGTTCGAGAATGTTACCACCTGCCTCGTGGCTCGAACGGCTAAGTCAATTGCTTCACCCACCCTGTTTTTCCGAGAGACAAACCTAGAATTCCGGGAGTAATTGCCCTTAACAGTATTAGCAATGGCCACATTAATTGACGGTATGAATAATAAAGCAGACCGTCAAACCGCTGTAGAACATCACATATTCGTGTAGGGTCAACCCACTTACAGAATGCCTCACTCTCCGAAAATCCGACGCGTTGTATCGAGAGTATAACACCGTGTTTACAGAAGCAATTTAGTATTCATTTTAGTGAAGTGCACCTTGATTTCAAGTATGAAATATGAAGGTGAAAGGACAAACAGTCCGAGAACTTTAGCACCATCTTTGAGGACCGATCGGCTAAGTCAATAG
>NIJG01010066.1:0-10176 GCA_002201625.1 Euglossa dilemma
GATGACTATCTATTTTATATATAGATGAATGGAATCGTCGCTTAATTTTATTTAATGATGAAATCGAAGATGAGAGGTTGCGTAACTTTTGGGTTACGAAAATAACTAAAATGGCCATGAATGATTTAGTTAGCGGATTCTCTGTCTCGGTTCATTGATAATTATCGCGTTTCAAGAATCTTTTAGTTGTAAAATCGGAAATATCTGGTAGAATATAGAACAGAACGGTGTTGATTGAAAAATATCGTGAAATTTGAGATATTTAATTTAATATATAATCTCGAGTATCGAAAATGTTAGTAAATACCTCAACAAAGATGAATATGTACCTTATATATCGATGAATAGAATCATCGCTTAATTTTATTAGATTATGAGATTTAAAATGTGAAGTCATATAACTTTATTCTTACGGAAGTAACTGAAATCAAAATGTAAAAAATTTTCCGTCTAGAATTACATATATTTGGACTAATTTAAACGAAAGAATGAGAAACTAAACGCACGAGTACAATCGTTCGAAAATTCGAAATTGAGAAATTTCTTCGGAAATTGAGATGTCGTGTTAAAAATTTTCCTTCTCGAATTACATAAATATTAATTAAATACTAAACCTACCATGTTTTAAATCGCTATTTTCCAAATTTTAATTGCAAATTTCTGCATGTTAGAATCCAAAACCACAAAGGACGAAGACACAAGGATTCTATCAAATCCCTATTGTTCCAAACTCTTCCAGTACCATTTCGACGATTGCCGCGACGTATCGATTGGATTCGGATAATCGAAGACGTCTGGAGCAATTGTCGGAAAGTACCCGACAAACGTGGGACGCGGTAAAATGGTCGGACAGCAGCATGATGATCATCGTTACTACTTTCCGCGCGTTTTACGTGGCAATCGCGTTACAATATCCATCCCACAGCGTCCCTCTGGCATTCTATTCCGGGACCATTAACTCATCGAGCGGCTAATGCGTATTCCTTTTGGCGAGCAGCAATTATCGAACGACGACAATCATACGAATGAAACGTTCGGGGCTGGACGGAGGCATAATTCGCAACGAAAAGCCGGCCGCGCGTCGGATAGAACGATGGAAAGCGGCTTTATACGCGCTCATACACGCGTCGCGCGTGCCTATAGGCCGGATTGTTCCGCGTCGGGATACCGGCGGTGGGTTGAAGTTCCAATAGCTGTCGAATTATTGGCGAACGATTAAAGCAATGTAAAGTCTGCCCCGGTTCGTCCCGCGACGAATAATTTAAGCGTGCGATTGCTGGCGGGCAAATAATGCCCGTACGATAAACAACGGGTCCGCCGACGCAAGTTAATCGCTCCATTGTCCGATTGCGTCGACGTGCGTGAACGAATTCTATCGGTCCTCCCGCCGCCGCTGCGTTTCCAACGCGCGTGTATGTCTAAAGCTGAACCCCCTCCGACACGCACCGCCCAATTCTCTTCCATTAACGAGACCGCTTCTACACGCGGTCTATCGCTCTGCCCGATAATCTACATAACGCGATAGCTATCATATGCTTAAAGATTATTACCGATTTCTGCTGAGAATTAGTCCGTAGCTGATATTAACCCAGTACCGGATACAGCTATACATAAGCATTATTTATTGTAGTGTCGCAAAATTTAGTACACGTAGAGCTTTACGAAAGCTTTTGAGAGAACGAGGATCGAAAGAACAAAGCCCAGGTCAATCGAGAAAACCGTGAGCCTAACGCAATACCAAATATTGTTAAAGACCTGACGCATCGGAAAATGTGTGCTATGGTGGCAAATATAAGAAGAACAGTCGAGAGGGTAGTTAGTTAGTGTCACGTTGTAGTTGAGGTCTGTGAGTTTTCGAGTTGTATTTGGTGTAAACCAGTTTTCGAGTTGTATTTGGTGTAAGCTAGTTTTCGAGTTGTATTTGGTGTAAGCTAGTTTTCGAGTAGTATTTAGTGTGAGCTAGTTTTCGAGTTGTAAGTGATATAAGTTAAGTATAATTCAGACCTTATCATGTCCCACACAATTATATTGTTAATTTATTTTCTTAGTAAACTACCATCGTCCAATCTCTACAATATGTAGGATCGTATCTTCGAGAAAGGAATTGATTTGAATAATGTTGCGACTTCATGGTGGATTACGATAATTTTATTAATACAGTAACAGCAAAATTAATTCCAATTATTCCAATTGACCACGATACCTCACTCGACCCTTTATTCTAACAACTGACTGATTCTTTGTTAAAACTGAAACTGAACTCTTCTTAAAACTCTTACTTGAAAAACTGAACTGACAACTGATACTGAAACTGTTTTTGCCCTTGCATTTCTACTTACACCTTTCATATACAGCTTTTTTTCTCATTCGCGCATTTCCTGTGTACTTCAGACACTCAGGTTGCATACCCGAGTCAGGACGGTACTTATCCCATTTCTATATATATATACATTCTCTGCAAAATGATTACTATACTTTCGAATTGTATCAGACATTGTCCAGTCCCCGCATCATATCGATGTAGCGTTAAAAAGAGAAAAGAAACAAACACCAAACTTGCATCTAACTTGTTCTATCTGTCTTAAATCTTGGGTGTAGCTCTTAGCTTGTCATGATTTCCCAAAAGTTTCTTGTTGGAAATCAGGTGTTTACGTATCGACACCAGCACATGTATCCTACCGACATAACCAGTATCAAAGATACCCTAATTTAACTCTCACAAAGGGTACTTCAATTCCGTATAATAAAACTTTCATAATTCCTTTATCGATAATTTAGCGATATCGGTAATTAGGGATAACGTTGGAATTGTAACAGTTATTGATAATAACGTATTAAAAAGCGATGGATCAAATCTCGTATAAAGGAAACAAAAATATCGTTTATTTGTAACTCTATAACCATGACTATAATACCGCTATTCGCCTATTAATTTGATGCGTAATAATTTACCTCAATTTGTACGGTTACGCAGGATTGATCGGTCAATTATTCGGGACGTATAGTCAGAAGTTACAGGCAAATCGTTGGTTGCGCGTTGTAACAGATTTTACAACAGCTTCGATCTGTACTCTATATTCGTAACCGCGTAATAATAAACGAATTAAACGGTAGGTTACACCGTGAGAACTTCAATTATCAATGCAGCGTGTACCTTGTATAATTCCGCTGGAGATGTCGTCGTGACACGCAAAATCCCGAATAACAGGGAAATCAGCAAAAAGGGTAACGATGTCGGTGATGAAACGTAACCGATTATTTCGCTGAAACTCGTTATCGTAGAAATTTCATTTAACGAATGGCTAATTAGCCTGTCGTGTAGTTAACGTTCACGTCTTGCGACAAGCGCATTATACAAATTGATTTATTGGACAATCAAAATTAGACGAGTTATATCGCGATACTACGTATGCGTTGATGGCACAATTTTATCGCAAACTTGTTAATTAAAGCTTCGATTAATATTAATTCCTTTCGTTCGTTTATTTTATCTTCTTCCTTTTATAACTCCCAGTTATTGGAGATATAGTTTCATGTACGGCTATATCCATTACCATTATCTTTCCTCCAATAAAAAATTTCCAATTAAATAAAAATTCAGTTTGTTTTAATATACGTTTAACGATATATCCAACTTCAAACCTTATCCACTCCTTCCTATTCAGATTTAATTGGAAAAACATTTTGAATGTCTTAATTTCCTTTGACTGTCACAATTTACAACATATTTCTGTCAAACGCTCTTTCGGAATTAACATAACTCTCAAAGAGTATACAGCAACTGAGAAAAATTTTCCTGTTATTCGTTTTAATAAACTCACCCCTTTGTACACGTACCTAGTTGAAAATGTTCCATATTACACCCCTAATTCCCAACGACAACCCTCTCTATTAGGATGATTGTTCGCGGACTTTTACGGATTTCTACGGATTTCTCGAATTTCATCTCGCATCGTGGACTATCCAGATAAATCGCATCTCTAGATCGACAATTGTCGCGATTTTCGTTATTCCGAGGAGTAGCAGCAAAAGTCGTCGCGTTTGTGAAGGAAAATTTCGTGACTGTCGTAATTTACAAAATATTTCTATCAAACACTCTTTCGAAATTAACATTACTCTCGAAGAAGATACAGTAACTGAGAAAAATTCTTCAATCTTTCGTGTTAATAAACCCACCCCTAATTTCCAACGACATCCCTTTCTATCAGGATGATTTTTCGCGAATTTCCACGGATTTCCTAATTTTCACCACACATCCTGGACTATCTAGATAAATCGCAGCGCGATTTTCGTTAATTCGAGGAGGAGCAGCAAAAGTTATCGCGTTTGAAAAGGAAAATTTCACGACCGTCGTAATTTACAAAATATTTCTACTAAACGCTCTTTCGGAATTAACATAACTCTCGAAGAATATACAGCAATATAGAAAAATTCTCCAACCTTTCGTGTTAATAAATCCACCCCTTTGTACCGGTACCTAGTTGCAAATGATCCAAACTGCACCCCTAATTCCCAACGCCAACCCCCTCTATCAGTATGCTCATTCACGGACTTCTACGGATTTCTGCGGATTTCCCTATTTTCACCACGCATCATGGAGTATCCAGATAAATCGCATCTCTAGATCGACAACTGTCGCGATTTTCGTTAATCCGAGGAGTAGCAGCGAAAGTCGTCGGGTTTTGGAAGGAAAATTTCATGGTGTGCGGCGCGATCTCGTTCTCCATAGGGATTATCGCGCCCTACCGCACTAACGTATGGAACCCCGTGGCTAGAGGGTTGCCAGGCCGCAAAAAGGGGGGCCGCGATAGGCGTACATAGTTATGAGCGTGTACGCGAGGCACGCGAAGCCACCGGCGTTGCAATCAAGAGGGCGAGAGAAATGCAAAAAGTCAATCAATCGGGCCCGGGCATTGTTTGTACGAGGCTTAACGTTAATTCCTATTTGTAGATCTGATTGGATGGACGACCGCGCGTCGGATTTCCTTTTCATAATCCGTTATACGGACGTGGAGCGGACTAAACCGAAATCAGGGGGAGGGGGGCCGATGGTTATCATGCTTGAGAGAACGACGACTCTTGGCCGGCCGCCGATGATAGATTGCTTGTCTCTCGTCGGGGCTCGATCGTTGATGGATAATTTCGCGAAAACGCGCCGCGCGTTCCCGTTGATTAATATGCTTACTCAATCACCGGTCGAGTAGCCGCGATAAGGGTATTGGAAAATCTTACGCGATGAAATCCCGCGGACTCCGCGCTAATTCGCCGCTCGTTTATTTTTCACGATGCACCCGGGCCCCCGACATTCCGCGCTCCTGTTATTGATGGTTGTCCGGGAGTCGGATTTTGTTTAGGGCCAGCTTAGGAGCGGTCTAGGTAATTAATCGCAGAGATGAAATGTAAATATACGGGAACGCGTGAAGGGGGAAATTGTGAATGAAATTTTGGCTGTCTTTCTTGGTATAATGTGATTCCTTTTCCGAATATTTAGAAACGTTATCTTGTTAAAAAATTTCGATGGTAGGAAATAGAATAGAAGACACTCGGATTTTCATTATGACCAGCTTAAGAGCAGTCTAGGTAATTAATCGTAGAGATGAATTGCAAATATGCGAGGAAATTGTGAATGAAATTTCGGCTGACTCTTTTGGTATAATGTGATTCCTTTTCCGAATATTTAGAAGCGTTATCTTGTTAAAAAATTTCGAAGGTAGAAAATAGAATAGAAGACACTCGGATTTTCATTAAGACCAGCTTAAGAGCAGTCTAGGTAATTAATCGTAGAGATGAATTGCAAATATACGAGGAAATTGTGAATGAAATTTCGGCTGATTCTTTTGGTATAATGTGATTCCTTTTTCGAATATTTTGAAGCGTCTCCTTATTAAAAAATTTCGAAGGGAGGAAATAGAATAGAAAATACTCGGATTTTGATTAGGACCAGCTTAGGAGCGGTCTAGGTAATTAATCACAGAGATGAAATGTAAATATACGGGCACGTGTGAGGGATTAAATTGTGAATAAAATTTCGGCTGCCTTTCTTAGTGCGATGTGGTTCCTTTTCGGATATTTAGAAACATTTCGTTAATTAAAGAATTTAGGAGATAGCAGATAAAATAGAAAATATGAATTTCGTGTTTCTCGACGTGCGATATTATTTCGGAATTTATAAACCAATGTTACGTCTTTCGTTCGTTAACCCATTCGCTGCCAACTACGATACATCTCGTAGTGGATTATAATTTGTCACAGAATAAGTTTGTAGCCATTTGAGTTAAAAATTACTAAGAAAAGTAAGTCCCATTTTAGCATTATATCTGAAACTAAGTATTATTAGATTTTTGAAATTTCTTTGAAATGAAATCTTGAAGACTAAAGCAAAATGCTCTAAATTTCTCTGGCAGTGAATGGCTTAACCGTAGAATTTCAGGTCAAATTGTCTCGTTTCAAACATTTTGTTTTCACGATTGATGAAAATTTGCAATTGCTCTTGGTAAAAACCGATTTTTGTTCATATAAGATCTCAATTACGTATGTATCTCAATTTCGTTGTATTAATTGATATCATTTGTACGTATTAAATTTAGGTATATGTTACAGACTGGTGGGTCTAGTGTTAAATAACAGATAAGAGACGATAACTATATTAACACTACTACTACAGACCTTTAATGGGTATCTAAACATAATGAGCACAGATAATAATGTATTTAATCGTACAATGAAGACAAGCAATTATATTAATTACAGGCCTATAGCTATTGTTATTTAATAGTATTTATTTATTGCAATCCTTGGCTATCCGGCTTACGATGGCTTCCGGTTATTACATATATTCTTACGACTACTTACGTCTTTCTTATCACAATTTGTGCAATAACAAACTATTGCTATACTGACTCTTTTCTTTGATTTGTCTATTTTATTTTTTTATCTATGGTTGGATGGCTTATTTCTATTTCTATTTCTGCTGTTTATTTGTCATTTATTTATCCCTAGTCTCCCTACCACCTGTTCTCTCACGTTCTTCTTCCCTCTCTTTCTTTATCTCAATACAAGTCGATATTAATTCTTTTAAAATCTTATTTTAATCTAAAATTAAAATATTGAAATAACACAATCCTAGTCTCACGCAAATACTTGATTTTCTTTCAACCCTTTGCACTGAAGAGACGAGTCTCTATTCGATATTAATTANTTAATTCCCTTACACGAGTGTCTTACAGTTTTATTTTTAGTGCAGCTTGCTTTAGAAGCTACTGGAATAAATTCAGTGTCAAATTTAGGATTGGATTTATTTAGAATTACAGGTATAGATTTGATAGAGTATTGATTCTTTTAAAAGTCTTCAAATTTTTAATTCTTTTACACAAGCTATTTTGCACTTTTATTTTTAGTGCAGCTTGCTTTAACAGCTATGGGGTTAAATTTGGTATCGAATTTAGGCTTGGATTCATTTATAGTCACAGGTATAGATTTGATAGAGTATTGATTCTTTTAAAACTCTTCAAATTTTTAATTCCCTTACACGAGTGTCTTACAGTTTTATTTTTAGTGCAGCTTGCTTTAGAAGCTACTGGAATAAATTCAGTGTCAAATTTAGGATTGGATTTATTTAGAGTCACAGGTATAGATTTGATAGAGTATTGATTCTTTTAAAACTCTTCAAATTTTTAATTCCCTTACACGAGTGTCTTACAGTTTTATTTTTAGTGCAGCTTGCTTTAGAAGCTACTGGAATAAATTCAGTGTCAAATTTAGGATTGGATTTATTTAGAATTACAGGTATAGATTTGATAGAGTATTGATTCTTTTAAAAGTCTTCAAATTTTTAATTCTTTTACACAAGCTATTTTGCACTTTTATTTTTAGTGCAGCTTGCTTTAACAGCTATGGGGTTAAATTTGGTATCGAATTTAGGCTTGGATTCATTTATAGTCACAGGTATAGATTTGATAGAGTATTGATTCTTTTAAAACTCTTCAAATTTTTAATTCCCTTACACGAGTGTCTTACAGTTTTATTTTTAGTGCAGCTTGCTTTAGAAGCTACTGGAATAAATTCAGTGTCAAATTTAGGATTGGATTTATTTAGAGTCACAGGTATAGATTTGATAGAGTATTGATTCTTTTAAAACTCTTCAAATTTTTAATTCCCTTACACGAGTGTCTTACAGTTTTATTTTTAGTGCAGCTTGCTTTAGAAGCTACTGGAATAAATTCAGTGTCAAATTTAGGATTGGATTTATTTAGAATTACAGGTATAGATTTGATAGAGTATTGATTCTTTTAAAAGTCTTCAAATTTTTAATTCTTTTACACAAGCTATTTTGCACTTTTATTTTTAGTGCAGCTTGCTTTAACAGCTATGGGGTTAAATTTGGTATCGAATTTAGGCTTGGATTCATTTATAGTCACAGGTATAGATTTGATAGAGTATTGATTCTTTTAAAACTCTTCAAATTTTTAATTCCCTTACACGAGTGTCTTACAGTTTTATTTTTAGTGCAGCTTGCTTTAGAAGCTACTGGAATAAATTCAGTGTCAAATTTAGGATTGGATTTATTTAGAGTCACAGGTATAGATTTGATAGAGTATTGATTCTTTTAAAACTCTTCAAATTTTTAATTCCCTTACACGAGTGTCTTACAGTTTTATTTTTAGTGCAGCTTGCTTTAGAAGCTACTGGAATAAATTCAGTGTCAAATTTAGGATTGGATTTATTTAGAATTACAGGTATAGATTTGATAGAGTATTGATTCTTTTAAAAGTCTTCAAATTTTTAATTCTTTTACACAAGCTATTTTGCACTTTTATTTTTAGTGCAGCTTGCTTTAACAGCTATGGGGTTAAATTTGGTATCGAATTTAGGCTTGGATTCATTTATAGTCACAGGTATAGATTTGATAGAGTATTGATTCTTTTAAAACTCTTCAAATTTTTAATTCCCTTACACGAGTGTCTTACAGTTTTATTTTTAGTGCAGCTTGCTTTAGAAGCTACTGGAATAAATTCAGTGTCAAATTTAGGATTGGATTTATTTAGAGTCACAGGTATAGATTTGATAGAGTATTGATTCTTTTAAAACTCTTCAAATTTTTAATTCCCTTACACGAGTGTCTTACAGTTTTATTTTTAGTGCAGCTTGCTTTAGAAGCTACTGGAATAAATTCAGTGTCAAATTTAGGATTGGATTTATTTAGAATTACAGGTATAGATTTGATAGAGTATTGATTCTTTTAAAAGTCTTCAAATTTTTAATTCTTTTACACAAGCTATTTTGCACTTTTATTTTTAGTGCAGCTTGCTTTAACAGCTATGGGGTTAAATTTGGTATCGAATTTAGGCTTGGATTCATTTATAGTCACAGGTATAGATTTGATAGAGTATTGATTCTTTTAAAACTCTTCAAATTTTTAATTCCCTTACACGAGTGTCTTACAGTTTTATTTTTAGTGCAGCTTGCTTTAGAAGCTACTGGAATAAATTCAGTGTCAAATTTAGGATTGGATTTATTTAGAATTACAGGTATAGATTTGATAGAGTATTGATTCTTTTAAAAGTCTTCAAATTTTTAATTCTTTTACACAAGCTATTTTGCACTTTTATTTTTAGTGCAGCTTGCTTTAACAGCTATGGGGTTAAATTTGGTATCGAATTTAGGCTTGGATTCATTTATAGTCACAGGTATAGATTTGATAGAGTATTGATTCTTTTAAAACTCTTCAAATTTTTAATTCCCTTACACGAGTGTCTTACAGTTTTATTTTTAGTGCAGCTTGCTTTAGAAGCTACTGGAATAAATTCAGTGTCAAATTTAGGATTGGATTTATTTAGAATTACAGGTATAGATTTGATAGAGTATTGATTCTTTTAAAAGTCTTCAAATTTTTAATTCTTTTACACGAGATATTCTACACTTTTATTTTAGAACAGCATGATTTTTAAGCTACGGAGTTAATTTTAGTATCGAATTTAAGCTTGGATTCATTTATAATCACAAGTCCATATTTGATAGAGTGTCTATTCTTTTAAAACTCTTCAAATATTCAATTCTCTTACACGAGCTATTTTTCACTTTTATTTTAGTACAGCTTGCTTCTTAAACTACGGGGCTAAATTCAGTATCGAATTTAGGCTTGGATTTATTTAGAATTGCAGGTCTAGATTTAATAGT
>NIJG01011312.1:0-12373 GCA_002201625.1 Euglossa dilemma
CGAAAGGCGAAGTCAATAGCTTTACCGATCCTGTGATTTCTAGAGATAAACCAGGCATTCTTGAAGTGAATCAACTGAACAATATTGGCAATAGACACATTAATCCGCTGCAGGAATATTGAAGTAGAGAAATAAACCGTCGTCGAACATTACCAACTCGTACTAAGTCATTCTTCTAACCGTGTGCTCCTCCTGCCGTGAACTTCGTAGTGACGGGCACATCATGTATGAATTAGAAGACCGAGATTCGGACTGCTCGAGAACGTTGCCACCTTCTGTGAGAGAAGAACGGCTGAGTCAATAGCATCACCTATTCAGTGATTCGGAGAGTCAAACCAGGCATTGCGGGCGTAATTCAGCTGAGCAGTGTTGGCAATAGACACCGTGATTCACGGCTTGAATATTATGGTTGAGATTCAAACCGTTGAAGAACATTACCAATTGGTATAAGGTTATTCCTTCTAACCTATACTTTACATTCCGCGGAAGCAATCCGCCGTAGCGATTGTCTTGCATCGGGTTCACAGGAACGTATTAGTAGTCATTATAGCAGGCGTTTACCTTAATTTCATGTATCAATATGAAGATCGATGGTAAAGCCGTCCGAGGGCGTTACCATCTTCTTCGAAACTCGGTCTTCCTAATCGATAACTTCAACTCCCCTGTAATTCCCAGAGTCAAATCAGGTATTCCGCTAGTAAACCTGCTCTTCAGTATGGTGATTACGCAGCTTATTGCACGGTATAAATATTGAAAGGACACCGTCAATCCGTTGTAGCCCATTACCTATTGGTATAGAATCGATCTTTTCACAGAAGGCTTTACCGTCGAGAAGATAACCCGCTTTATGGAGAGTATAACTACGTGTGCGGGGATGCAAATTATTATGCATTTTAGTGACGGAAACCTGAATTTCGTGTATGAATTAGAAGATCGACTGTCAATACGTACGATATCGCTATCACTTCCGTTGAGAGTCATCTCATCTGAGCCAATAGCAACAGGTATCCTCTCACACGGAGTGTCAAACCATTTATTCGGGGAGTAAGTCCGCTGAAAAGTTTTGGCAATAGACACCATGTTTCAGTGCTTTAATATTATAGCAGAGCGTCAAACCATTGTAGAATATTACGTATTGGTATAGAGCCAAACGTTTTACCGAAAGCGCTACCTTCTGCCGGTATCATCCGCTTCATCGAGAACATAATTTCGTGTTCAGAGAATGAACTTAGTATACATTTCAGTTACTGGCACTTTAACATCATGTATTATTTAGGAGATCGAGGGTCAATCCGCTCGTGTACGTTATCACCTTCTTTGAGTGTCGCACAGCTAAGTCAATACCTTCACATATCATGTGATTCCGAAAGCCAAACCAGATATTCCAGGAGTAAATGCTCTGTACTGAATTGGCAACAGGCACCTTTATTTTCAGTTTGAATATTAAAGCAGGCCGTCAATATGCAGTATAACAATACCTATATGTGTGTGGTCAAACTTCTCACCGAATGCCTTAACCTCTGAAAAACGTACCCGCTGTATCGAGAGTATATCTCCGTGATCAGAGGTACAAACTAGTATTCATTTTTTATAAGAGAACCTTAACTTCTTGCATGAATTAGAAGATCGGGGGTCAAAGCGATCGATAAAGTTCCCACCTTCTGTAAGGAACGAAGGGGCTAAGTCAATCGCTTCACATATCCTGTGATGCGGAGAGTTAACGGAGGTACTCCACGAGTATGTGCCTTGAACAGAGTTTGCTATAGACACCTTAACACTAGGTTTCAATGTGAAAGTAGAGCGTCAATCCGTTTGAAAACGTTACCAATTGCTATAAATTCAAGCGATGCACCGTAGGCCGTACCTTCCGCGAAAAAAAACACCTGCTTCTTCGAGGCTATGACATCGTTTCCAGAGGCAGAAATTAGTGCTCATTTCAGTGACGGGCACCTTAACTTCACGTATGAATTCGATGATCGAGGGTCAAATCTTTCGAGATCGTTCCCACCTTCTGTGAGAGACGAACGGCTATGTCAATCACTTCACGTATCCCGTGATTCGGAAAGTCAAACAAGGTATTCCCGGAGTAAATTCGCGGAACAGTATTGGCAATTGACACTTTCCTTCACGGTATGAATAGTGAAGTAGTGCGTGAAACCGTTTGAGAGCATAGCCGATTGGTATAAGGTCAAACGTTTAACCGAAGGGCATACCCTCCGCAACCATCTCCTGTTTCATCCAGAGTATAGCTTCGTGTTCAAATAAAGACATTACTAGAACTACATTTCAGATACGGACAGCATAAGTTCATGTATGAGTTAGAAGATAGAGTCAAATCGTTCCAGAACAATACCTCCTTATTTGAAAGACGCACATACAAGTCAGTAGCCTCACCTATCCTGTGATTCCGAGAGCCAAGCCAGGTATTCCAGGAGTAAATCCGGTGAAAGGAATTGGCATTAGTATCCCTAATTCGTTTTTTGCATATTAAGGTAGAAGGTCAATCCATCGGAGGCCATTACCAATTTGTATATAGTAATTCTTTTTACCGAATACATTACCTTCCTAGAACCTAACCCGCTGCAGCGACTGTCACGCTTGTTGCACTCGGATACAAGTTAGTAGAAATTTAAGCAGGCGGACACCTTATTTTCATGTATGAATAGAATAGACGGGAATCCAACCGTTCGAGCACGGCACCACCTTCTTGGTAGTCGAACGGCTAACTCAATAGCATCACCTATCCCGCAATTCCGATAGACAAACCAGTTATTCCGGTAGTGAACCCATTGTACAGTATTGGCAACAGAAACAATGAGTCACAGCATGAATATTAAAGTAGTGGGACAAAACGTTTGAGATCGATACCAATTGGTATAAAGTCATACTCTTTATCGCATACCTTACCTTCCGGGAACATAACCCGCTGTATCGTGGGTATAACTGCGTGTTCGGGGAAGCAAATTAGTAGGCGTTTTAGTTACGGAAACCTTAATTTCATGTATGAATTAGAAGATCGAGTGTCTAACCGTTCGAGAACGTAACCACCTACTCTGAGAGTGGCACAGCTAAGTCAATAGCTTCACGCATCCTGTGATTACCAGAGTCAAACCAGGTACTCCGGTAGTCTATTCGCTGCACAGTATTGGCAATAGAAGCATTAATTCGCGGTATGAATATTAGAGCAGAGAGTCAATCCGTTTCAGAACGTTACTAATTGATATATCGTCATGCCCTTTATCGCATAGCTTTCCTTCTTGGGACATATCCCGCTGTGTCGTGGGTATATCATCGTGTTCAGAGAAACAAATTAGTATACATTGTAGTGAGGGGCACCTTCATTTCATGTATGCATGAGGAGGTCGAGAGGCAAACTGGTTCAGAACGTTATAGCCTTCTATTTGCAATCGCACATCTAACACAATAGCTTCACCTATCCTGTGATACCGACAGTCAAACTAGGTATATCTGCAGCATATCCGCAGATCAGTAGTGTCAGAGGAAAGCTTTATTCGCGGTTTGAATATTAAAGTAGAGCATGAGACCGAGAACGTTACCAATTGGTATAAAGTCAAACGTATTACCGAGTACCTTACCATCCGAGAAACTAACCCGCTGTATCGATAGTATAACTTCATGTTCAGAGAAGCAAATTAATGTACATTTCAGTAAAGAAGTACATGATTTCAGAATCTTAATTTCATGCATGAATTGCAACATCGAGTGTCAAACCGTTCGATAACGTAGCCACCTGCTGTGAGGGGCGAACGGCTATATCAATAGCTATAACAATCCTGTGATTCCGAAAGCAAAATCATGCATCCCGGGAGTGATCCCACTGTACGGTATTGGCAATGGACACCTTAATTCACGGTATGAATACTAAAGCAGACGACCAATATATCGGAGAACATTACAAATTGGTATAGAGTCATTCTTTTTGCCGAACACATCACCTTCCTAGAACATAATCCGCTGGAGCGAGTGTCATGCTTAGTGATCACGAAAACAAATTAGTAGACATTATAGCAGATGTTCACCTTATTTTCATATATGAATTAGAAGATCGATTGTCATACCACTCGAGATCACACCCATCCTCTTTGGGAGCCGAACGGCTAAGTCAATAGCATCGCCTATCCTATAATACCGAGAGCCAAACCAGGTACACCGGGAGTAAATGCCCTGAACAGAAGTGACAATGGACACCATAATTCTCGATATGATTATTAAAGTACAAAGTGAAACCGCTGTAGAACGTTATCTACTATATAGTCAAACATTTTACCGAATACCTGTCCTTCCGAGATCATAACCCGCTGTATTGAGAGGGACAATTCGTGCTCAGAGAAAGACATTAGTTTACAATTTAGTAAGGGGCAACTTACTTTTATGTATGAAATAGACGATCGAGTGCCAAACCGTTTGGGAACGTTACCGCCTTCTATGATGGTCGGACGGCAAAGTCGATAGCTTCACCTATCCTGTGATTCCGAGAATCAAACCAGGCATTTCTGTAGCAAGAACGCTGTACAGTATTGGCAACAGAGACCTTAATTCGCGGTTTTAATATGAATGTAGAGCGTGACTCCATTTGAGAATGTTACAATTTGTTATAAATTCAAACGCTATATTGAAGACCTTAGATTCTAGGCCGTTGTATCGCGGGAATAACATACTTCCCAGCGGAAGAAATTACTATACATTACAGAGACTTGCACCTTAATTTCATGTATGAGTTAGAAGCTCGAGTGTTAAACTATTCAGGGACGTGAAAGTCACACATATAAGTCAAAAGCTTCACTTCTCCTGTGATTCCTAGGGTCAAATCAGGTTATTCCGGGAATGAATCCGATGAACAGTATTGGCAATAAACACCTTGTCTCGCAGTATGAAAACTAATGTACAGGCTTCAACCGTCTGAGAACGGTACCCATTGATATAAAGTCAAACGTTTTACCGAAAACCATACCTTCCGTGAATTTCACCGTTTTCATCGAGAGAATAAGTTCGTGTTCAGAGATAGAAATTAGTATTCATTTCAGTGACGGGCACCTTAACGTCATGTATGAATTTAGAGATCAAGGGTCAAACCGTTTGGTAATATGTTTCATTTAACTATAAGCAAGGCACTTGCTGCATCGGGATTGGTTCTCGGAGGCTAAGGATTCCGGTAAAATGCTTTCCCTATACCAGTAGGTAACGTTCTATGATGGTTCGAATCTGTATATTACTATCTATACCGTGAGTTCCGGTGTCTATTGCCAATACCATACTGCGGATAGACTCTTGGAGTACCTGGTTTGACTCTCGTAAACACTGGATAGGTGAAGCTATTGACATAGCAGTTCGATTTCCAAAGAAGGTTGTCACGTTCTCGAACGGGTTGCCCCTCGATTACCGAATTCATACCTGCAATTATGGTGGACATCAATAAAATGTATACTAATTTGTTTCTCTGGGCACGAAGCAAGTCTCTCTGTACAGCGGTATGAGGTCACCGAGTGTAAGTCCTTCCGTAATTAGTTTGACTCTACACCAATATGTAACGTTCTACAACGGTTTGACACTGTACTTTAATATACAGAGGGTGAATTAAGGTGTCTTTTGCCAATACTGTTCACCGGATTCATACCCGGAATACCTGGTTGGACTCACGGAATCACAGGGTAGGTTAATCTGCTGACGCAGCTGTGGGACTCGCAAACATAGCGGTAACGTTCTGGAACAGCTTTGCTCTAAATATTCTAATCCATTCATGATATTAAGGTGCCCGTCACTAAAATGTAAACTAATGTGTTTCTCTGAGCAAAAAATTATACTTCCTATACGTCCTCGGAAGGGAAGGCATTCGGTAAGAAGAATGACTTTACACGCATAGGTAACTGTCTGCACCGGTTTGACCCCTTACGTTAATAACCAAACGGTGAAATATCGTTCCTATTGCTAATACTGATCAGCGGATTCACTCCCGAAATACCTGGTTTGACACTCTGTATGACAGGATAGGTGACGCTATTGACTTAGTTGCGCGACTTACAACGATGGCGATATCGTTCTCAAACGAATTGTCTCGCGCTCATCTTATTTATACATGAAATTATGGTGGCCATCAGTAAAAGCTATTATTATGTGTTTCTCTGAACATGAAATTATACTCTCGGTACAGAGGCATTTTTTCTCGGACGGTATGGCCTTCTGTAGAAAGTTTGACACTATACCAATAGGTGACATTCTCAAAGGGTTGATGCCCTGCTTTAACATTAATACTGTGATCTTACGTTTATACTGGTAATACCGCTATGTGGATTGACTCCCAGAAGAACAGATCTGACTCACGCAATCACAGGATGGATGAAACCATTGACTCAGCTGTGTGACTCTGAATAGAGGTGGTAACGTTCTCGAAAAGTTTGGGTCTCGATCTTCATGTTCATACATGTAATTTAGGTGACGGTCAATAAAATGTATACCAATTTGTTTCGTTGAACACAATGTTATACCCACGATACCGCGGGTTATGTTCTCAAATGGTAAGGTATCTGGTAAGGAGTATGACGTTAAACCAGTTGGTAACGTTCTCAAGAATTTTGACGCTCGACATTCCTATTCAAACCGAAAATGAAGTTGTCTATTGGCAATATTGTTCAGCGCATTTACTTCTTGAATACCTGATTTGCTTCTCGGAATCACAGGATATTTGCAGCTATTGACTAAGGTGTGCGACATTCAATTAAAGGTGATATCGTTCTCCCACGGTTTGACTATCGATTTTGATATTTTTTCATGAAAATATTCTGTACGGCAGCAAAAATGTGTACTAATATTTTTCCATGAAAAATAACTAAGTACTCGTTACAGCGGGTTATGTTCCCTTAAGGTCATGTCTTCAGTTAAACGCTCGACTTTATACCAATTGATAATTTTTCGTATGGATTGACTCTCTACTTTAATATTCATACCGTGAAGGAAGGTGTCTATTGAAAATGTGTTCAGCGGATTTACTCCCGGAATACCTGGTTTGTCTACCTGATTGACAGGATAGATGTAGCTATTGTCATAGCTGTTGGTCTCTCACAGAAGATGGTAATGTTCCCAGACGGTTTAACCATCGATTATCGAATTCATTCATTAAATGTGGTATTGCTCTCGAACTGTTTGACACTTAATCTTTAGAATTGATACATGAAACTAAGGTGACCGCTACTAAAATGCTTACGAATATGCTTCTCTGAACGCGAAGTTTTTCTCTAGATACTGCAGGTGCTTCTAGAAGATAAGGATTTCTGTGAAGAGATTGAGAGTATACAAATTCGTATCGCTGCACGAAGGTTTGAATCTGTATTATAAAATTTATTCCGAACAATAGGGTGTATAACGCCAATACTGTACAGCGGGCCTACTCCGGGAATACCTGGCTTGACTATCAGGATCACAGGATTCGTGAAACTACTGACTTATCTCTTCGAATTCCGAAGAAGGCGGTAAAATTCTCGAACGGTGAGACCCTCGACCTTCTAATTCATACATGAATACATGGTGCTCGTGAATAAATTGTAGAATACTTTGTTTCACAAAGTTCTACTCTCGAAACGGCCTGCTTGCTTCACCGAAGGTAAGGCCTTCGGTAAAGTGTTAGACTTTATACCAATTGACAACGCTCTAAAACGTTTTGACGCTCTACTTTATTATTCAAACCGTGAACTAATGATTCAATTGCCAAAACGCTTCAGCGGACATACTCTCGGTTTTCCGGGATTGCCCCACGGAATAGCGGGATAGGTTAACCTGTTGACTTATCCGCTCGACCATCAAAGTGGGTGGGAACGTTCTCTGACGATGTGACTCTCTATTTTATCATTCATCCGAGAAATAAAGTAACTTTTGCCTATTCTGTACAGCGAATTTACTCCCGGAATACCTAGTTGACTCTCGGCATACCAGCATAGGGGCAGCTATTCACTTAGCCGTCCTTCTCTCACAGACGGTGGCAACATCCTCGAGCGGCTTGTCGTCATATCTTCTAGTTCATACATGAAGTCATGGTGCCCGTCACTGAAGACAATACTAACATCTTTATCTGAACACGGAGTTATACCCTCGATGAAGCGGTTGAGGTTGGCGGATGTTAACACCTTCGGTAAAACGTTTTACTTTATACCAATTGGTAAAGCTCTCAAACTTTTTCGCGCACTACATTAATAGACAAGCCGCGTATTATGCAGTCTATTGCCAATACTGTACATCGCATTTACTTCCGGAACATCTGGTTTGACTGGCGGTATCACAGTATAGGTGCAGCTGATGACTTATCCGCTCGACTCTCAAAGAAGGTGGTAACGTTCTCGAAAGGATTGACCCTCGAACCTCCAGTTCATGTATGGAATGAAGGTGACCGTCGCTAATTTGTATTCTCGCTCGTATCTCTGAACGCTGTGTTATACTCTCGATACAGCGCGTCAGTTTTTCGGTGGCTAAGACAATCTGTAAGACATTAAACCACACACGAATTGTTTATGCTGTACACAGCCTTGACGGCCAGGTTTAATATTCAAGCCGTGAATTGAGGTGTCTATCGCCAACACTGTACAGCGCACTTACTACCGGAATATCTGATTTGACTTTCAGAATCACAGGATATGTGAAGCTATTTTCTTAGCCGTTCGTCTCTTACTGAAGGTGGTAACGTCATCGAGCGCTTTGACTGTCGATATTCTAATTCATACATGAATTGAAGGTGCCGTCACTAAATTGTATACCAATGTGACTCCCTTTGTACGAAGCTATTCTCTCGATACGGCGGGTTAGCTTCTCGCACGGTAAGGCCTTCTGTAAAACGATTGACTTTATAGCAATTTATATCGTCCTCACATGGTGTGACTCTCGATTTTAATATTCACACCGCGATTTAAGGTTTCTATTGCCAATACTGTTCGGCTCAATTTTCTCCCGGTATATCACGTTTGAATATCGAAAGGTGAAGCTGTCGCCTCAGCCGTTCGCCTTCTCAAAGTAGGTGACAGCGTTCTTGTTCGGTTTGGCGCTCGATCTTGCATATCATGCATGAAAGAAAGGTGCGCGACACTAGAATCTATCTTCATTTGTTTCTCTGGGCGCTGTTATACTCTAGATACAGAGGGTTAGGTTCACGGTAAATATGGCAGTCGGTAAAGGTTCAGAGTCTATACCAATATGTAACGTCCTATAACAGTTTCACACTGTACTTTAGTGCTCATACCTTCAATTAGGGTGTCCATACCCAGTCCGCCTCAGCGGATTTACTGCCGGGCATGAGATTTGTCTCTCGGAAGCACAGGATATGTGAAGCTATTGACTCAACAGTTCGACTCACAAAGGAGGTGGCAACGATCCCGAAAGGTCTGACACTCGACCTTCATACATGAAATTATTCTGCCACTCACTAAGCTGAATACTTACTTGCATTCTTGAACACGATGTTATTTCCTCGATACAGTGGGTTAGCATCTCGGAAGACAAGCCCTTTGGTTAAAAGTTTCAATCTATACCAATAGGTAACGTGCTACAACGGCTTGCTTGTGTACTTGAATATTTATACCGTTAAATAGGGTGTCTCATGCCCATACTGGACAGCAGCCTTTCTCGTGGAATACCTGATGTGACTCTTGGAATCATAGGATAGGTGAAGCTATTCGCATAGCCGTTCGAATCTCAAAGAATGTGGTAACGTTCTAGAACGGTTTGACACTCGATATTTTAAGTCATACATGAAATTATGGTGCTTGTCACTAAATTGTATACTAGCTTGCTTCGGTGAACACGAAGTTATACCCTCGATACAGCGGGTTAAGCTTTCGGAGAGCATGATCATCGGTAAAACGTCTGACTTTACAAAAACTGGTATCGTCCTCTAACGGTTTAACTCCCTACTTTAATATTCATAATGCGAATTAAGTTGACTAATTCCGATACTTTATAGTGGATTGTTCCCGGCATACTTGGCTTGATTCTTGGAATAACAGGATATGTGAAACTATTTGCATAGCTGTTCGTCTCTCACAGATGGTATAAAGTTCTCGAACGGTTTGACACTCTATCCTCTGATTCATAGTTGAAATTAAGTTACGGCCACTAAAATTTATACACTTTTGCTTCTTTGATCACGAAATTTTAATCTCGATACAGCGGCTTTATTTCTTGGATAGTAAGGCCTATGGTGAAAGGTTTGGCAATATAGGAGTAGGGAATGGTCCACAAAGGATTCACACTGTTCTATAATATGTGTACCATGAAATTGATTTTCTAATTCCAATGCTGTATACCTGGTTTGGATGCGGACTACATGATTTGTTTCCGGTATGACAGGACAGGTAAAGCTGCTAACTCAGCCGTCCGACGCTTAAAAAAGGTGGTTACGTGCTCGAACGGTTCTACTCGTGATTTTCCTATTCATATATGTAAATATGTTGTCCGCCATTAGTATGTATCCTAATATGCTTCTCTGAACACGAAGATACACACTCGATACAGAAGGTTAGTTTCACCGAAAGTATGGTATCCGGAAAAGGAAGGACTTTATACCAATTGGTAATGTTCTCTAAGGGTTCCACGCTCGACCTTAATACTCATACCGTGAATTGAGACGTCTATTTTCGCCAATTCTGTACAACGCATTTGCTCCAGGAATATCTGGTTTTTCTTTCGGAATCACAGGGTATGTGAAACTGTTAACTTATCCTTGCTACGCTCAAAGAAGTAGGAAACGATCTCGAACGCTTTGATGCGAATCTCGATGCGTATACTTGTACACAAACATGTCGTGTTCGTACTCTAAAATGTCTACTAATTCGTTTCCGTGAACATTAAGCAGGACACTAGCTACAGTAGGATAGGTTCTCGGAATGTAGAGTAAGCTGTGTGAGGAGTGACTTTATTCCAATTGGTAATGCTTTCAAACGGTATGACTTCCTACTTTAAGGTAGTAGCTGTGAAATAAGGTGTCTATTGCGATTACAGTTCAATGGATTTCCTCTCGGATTGCCTTGTTTTTCTCTCGAAATCACAGAACAGATGAAGATATAGAATTAGATGTGCCACACTCAGAGTAGGTGGCTACATTCTCGAATGGATTGACCATCGACCTTCTGATTCACAAATGAAGTTAAGATGCCCACCAGTAAAATGTATACTACCTTGCTCCCCTGAACACGACCTTATACTCTCGATGCAGCTGGTTAGGCTTCTCGAAAGTTATAGCCGTCTTTACAATGTGTGCCTTTATACAAATTGTTTACGCTCTACAACGGTTTGACACTGTACTTTAATATTCATACCGTGAATTAATGTGTCCATTGCCAATAGCTTACAGCGCATTTACTCCAGGAATGTCTGGTATGACTATCGGGATCACTGGATACGTGAAGCTATTGACTTAACTGTTTGAATCTCATGAAAGGTGGTAACGATATAGAACGGTTTGACCCGTGATCTTCTAATTCAAACATGAAATTAAGCTTCTTGTCACTAAAATGTATATTAATTTGTTCCTCAGAACACGGTGATATAATATCGATGCAGCGGGTTAGGCTTGCGGAAGGTACGATCTTCAGTAAAACGTTCGACATTATGGCAATTACTAATGCTCTCAAACGTATTAACGCTGTACTTTGAATTCAAACCAGGAAGTAAGGTGTCCATTGTCAGTGCTATACGGAGCATTTAATCCCGGAATATCTAGTTTGACTCTCAGACTCATAGGCGAGATTAAGTTATTGATTTAGACGTTCGAATCTAAAAGAAGATGGTTTCGTCATCGAATGGATTGACCCTCAATCTTCTGATTCATAAATGAAGTGAAGGTGCCCGCCAGTAAACTATATACTAATTTGTTCCCCTGAACAGGAACTTATACTCTCGATGAAGCCGGTGAGGTTCGCGGAATGTAAGGCCTTCTGCAGAACTTTGGAGGTTATATAATTTGGTATCGCGCTCAATTTGATTGACGCTCTACTGGAAAGTTAAAACCGCGAATTAATTTGTCCATTGCCAAACTCTTCAGCGGACTTTCTTTCGGAAAACATGGTTTGACTCTCCTGACCACAGGATAGGTGAAGCTATAGAAATAGCCGTTTGTCTCTCACAGAAGGTAGTAACATTTTCGATCAGTTTGACCCTCGATCGTGGAATTCATAACTGAAATTACAGTGGAAGTCAATATAATGTATATTAATTTCTTTCTCTGAACACGAAGTTATACTCTCGAAATAGGGGGATTGGTTTTTGGAGGGAAAAATCTTCGGTAAAACTTTTGTCGTAATACGTATACGTAACGCTCTACAAGGGTTAAACTCTGTTCCTGAACATTCAAACCGTTAATCATGGTGTCCATTGCCAA
>NIJG01011985.1:0-10406 GCA_002201625.1 Euglossa dilemma
TCAATATTACAGTGCTCAGGCGAACCATTGTAGTGCGCTATCTACTGGTATGGGATCAAACTTTTTACCGAACATCCCACTGCATTGAAAGCATAACTTCGTGCTCAGAGAAGCAAATTACTCTACCATTTAGTGACGGGCACATCAACTTCTTGTATCAGTAGGAACATCGAGGGTTAAACCATCCGCGAACGTTTCCATTTTCTTGGGCAGTCGAAAAGGTATGTCAATAGCATAAACTATACTGCGGTTCCGAAAATAACTTCAAGTATCCTTGAAATAAATGTGAATAAATGACCAGTATAGGCAAAAGACACCTTAATTCACTGTACGAATATTAAAGTAGAGAGTGAAACTGTACGCGAACATTACAAATTCGCATAAATTCATTCCTCTGTTCGGATACCTTACTTTCCGAAAACCTAACCATCTCTAGCGAGTGCATTGCTTATCGTTGACGGAAGCAAATTTGTAGACATACTAGCAGAGAAGCAGCACATTTGCATGAGTAAATATCGTAATCGAGAGACAATCAGTTCGAGAATGTTGCCACCTTGTTTCAGACTAGAATGGCAAGGTCAATAGCTTCACCTCTCTTGTGATTCCGAGAGTCAAACCAGGTAATCCGAGAGTAAATCAGCTGAAGGGTATTGGCAATAGACACCTTCGTTGACGGCTTGAATATTAAAACTGAGCGTCATACCATTCGAGAGCGTTCCCAATTGCTATAAAGTCAAATGTTTTATCGGAGGCCTTACCTTCCGCGATCCTCGCCAGCTTCATCGAGAGTATAAGTTCGTGTTCACAGAAAGAAATTAGTATTCGTTTCAGTGACGGGCACCTTAACTTTATGTATAAATTAGAAGGTCGAGGGTAAAACCGTTCGAGAGCGTTACCACCTAATTTGAGAATCGAACGCCTTAGTTATTCGCTTCAACTATCGTTTGAGTCCGGGAGTCAAACCAGATATTCCGGGAGTAAGTCCGCCTAACAGTTTTGGCAACAGATACCTTAATTCGCGGTTTGAATACTAAAGTAGAGCGTGAAACCGGTTGGGAACGATACCAGTTGGTATAAGGGTATTCTTGTTACCGAATACATTACCTTCTTGCGACGTAAACCTCTGTAGCGAGTGTCATGCTTAATGCTCACTGAAACAAATTAAGAGACATTTTAGCAGACGGACGCCTTATCTTCATGTATCAATAGAAAAATCGTCAGTCAAACTATCCCAGTGCGATCGCGCCTTCTTTAAGATTCGAACGGCTAAGTCAATAGCTCCACGTATCCTGCTATTCCGATAGGCAAACCATGTACGCCGGATGCCAATCCGCCGTGCACTATTCACAATGGGCATCTTAATACACGGTTTGGATATTAAAGCAGAGAGTGAAACCGGTTGAAAGCGTTACCAGTTTGTATAAAGTAAAACGTGATATCAATTATCATACCTTCCGAGAACCCAACACGCTGCCACGAATGTGTTGATTAATGTCAACGGAAAGAAACAAGTATACATTGTAGTGACTGGTACCTCAATTTGATGCGTGGGTGAGCATACAGGTAGGCAAACCGTTCCTGTACCTTACCACCTTCTTAGTGATTTGATCAACTAAGTCAATAGCGTCACCTGTAAGTGTAATTCCGCGAGTCACACCACGAATGTCAGGAGTAAATCCTCTGTATTCTATTCGCAATGCACACCTTAATTCGCGGTTTGAATATTAAAGTGGAGTATGAACCAGCTTGATAACGTTACCTATTGGTATAATATCTAAAGCTTCGCCGAATACCTCACCCTCCGTGAACCTAGCCCGCTGTAGCGTGTGTCTTGCTTAATGATCACGGAAACAGATGAGTAGACATGCTAGCAGACAGGCACCACATATATTTAGAATGGAACGGCTGGTTCTGTAGCTTCACTAATACTGTGATGCGGAGATTCAAACCATGTATTCCCGGGGTAATCCGGTGAGGAGTAGTGGCGGCAGACAACTCAATTCACGATATGAATATAAAAGTACATAGTGAAACCGTCGTAGAATGCTACCTGTTAGTATAGATTCAAACCTTTTACCGAATACCTAACCTTCCGAGAACATAGCCCGCTGTATCGAGAGCGACAATTTGTGCTCAGAGGAAGACACTAGTATACAATTTAGTGACTGGAACTTACTGTTCTGTATGAGATATACGACCGAGTGTCAAACCGCTTGGGAACGTTACCACATTCTGTGATGTTCGGGCGGCAAAGTCAATAGCCTCACGTATCCTGTGATTCCGAGAGTCAAACCAGGTATTTATGGAGCAAGCCCGCTGGACAGTATAGGCATTACACACCCTATATCAAGGTATAAGTATTAATGTACAGGTTCAAACCGTCGTAGAAAGCAACGTACTGGTACATAGTCAAACTTGTTACGGAAGGCCATACGTTCCAAGAAGCTAACCCGCTGCATAGAGAGTATAACTTCGAACTCAGAGAAGAAAATTAGTCTACACACTAGTGACGACCTTCTTGACTACATGTATAAAATAGAAGATGCACGGTTAAACCGTTCGAGAACGATACCACCTTCTTTGAGTGTCGAACGGCTTTGTCTACAGCTTCAAATATCAGGTTACTGCGGGACTCAAACCAGATATACACGGAGGAAGCCCGCCGTACAGCACTGGAACTAGTCACCATATTTCATGCTATAGATATTAAAGTGCAGTGTCAAACCGTTGTCGAACTTTACGAATTGGTACAGCGTCAAACCTTTTACCGAAGTCCTTACCTTCCTAGAAGGCAGCCAGCTGCATCATGAATATAACCTCGTATTCAGAGATGTAAATTACTTTACAATACGGTGAGGGTGCACCATAACTTCGTGCACGAATTATATTGACGAGAGGCAAACTGTTCCAGAACGATATCACCTACGTGGATAGTCGCACAGCTAAGTCAATAGCTTCACCTGCGATGCGATTTCGAAAGTCGAACCATGTACTACAGATGTAAATCCGCTAAACACTATCGGAAATAGGCACCATAATTCAGTGTACAAATATTAAAGTAGATAGTCAAACCACCGGTGAACAATGCAGGTTGGTATAAAGATATTCTTTTTACGAAGTACCATACCTTCCGAGAACCTAGCCGGCTGTAGGGAGTGTCTCGCTTCGTCTTAAGGGAAATTAATTGGTATACATTGTAGAGACGGGTATCTTAATTTCATGCATGATTTATAATATCGAGTGTCAAATAGTTTGAGGAAGTTACCACTCTCTTTGACAGTCGAACGGATTAATCAATAGCTTAATCTAGCCTATGAGTTCGAGAGAAAAGTCAGGCAATCCAGGAGTAAATCCGCTGAAGAGTATTGGCAATAGACATCTTAATTTACGGTTCGAATATTACTGTAGAGCTTCAAACCGTATGAGAGCGTAGCCAGCTTTGTAGAATGTCAAAGCTTTTAGCGAAGACCTAACACTCCGGAAGCATGTCCCGGTGTATCGACGGTATTACATCGTGATCACAGGACCAAATTAGTAAACATTTTAGTGACGCTCACCTTATTTTCATGTATGTATTAGATGCTTGAGTATCACGCATTTCGAGGTCGTTACCACCTATATTCGGAGCAACACAGCTGAGTCAATGGTTTCACCTATCCTGTGATTGCGAGAGTCAAACCAGGCATTCCGGGAGTATATCCGCTGAACAGTGTGGGCAATAGACACCTTAATTTACGGTTTGAATATTACAAGAGAGTGCCAAACCGTTGTAGACCGCTACTCATTTGGTAAAGAGGCAAACCTTTTACTGATGGCATTACTGACCGAGAAGCTAACACGATGTATCGAGCGTATAACTTCGTGTTCATAGAGAGACATTAGTATACATTTCAATGGTGGGCCTCTTGACATCATGTAGGGATTAGAATGTCATGTGCAAAAGAGTTCGAGACCGTTACCACCTGCTGTGATATTTGAACACCTATGTCAATAGCTTCACCAATCCTGTTGTTCCGATAGCCAAACCAGGTACTCCGCCAGTAAATGCGCTGTACAGTATTGGCAGTAGAATCCGTAATTCATGATCTGAATATTAAGGAAGAGCGCCATTCCGTTTGAGAGCGTTACCTATTCCTACAGTGTCAAACTTTTCACTGAAGGCCCTACCTTCCGCGAAAATCACCCGCCTCATCGAGAGCATAACATTGTATTCAGAGAAAGAAGTTAGTATTCATTTTAGCGACGGGCACCTTAATTTCATGTTTGAATTAGAAGCTCGAGGGTCAATCCGTTCTAGAACGTAACTACCTACTTTGAGAGTGGCACAGCTACGTCAATAGATTCACCTATCCTTTTACTCCGAGAGTCAAGACCTGTATCCCAGGAGTATCTCCACTGCACAGCATTGGCAATAGACACCTTGTTTCCCGAGTTGAATATTGCAGCAGAGTGTCAATCCTTCGGAGAAAAAGACCAATTGGTACAAAGTCATTCTTTTTAAACCATATCTTACAATCGAGACCTCAAGTTGCCGTAGCGATTGTCTTGCTTCGGGTTCACAGGAACGTACTAGTAGACGCTTTCGCAGACGGGTACCTTATTTTCTTGAAAGAGTTGAATATTCGGGAGGCAAACCTGTCGGGAACGTTCCAACTTTCTATGGGAATCGCACACCAAAGAAAATTGCTTCACCTATCCTGTGATTCCGAGACTCACATCAGGTATATCAGGAGTAATTGCGCTATACAGAGTTGGCAATAGACACCTCAATTCAGCGTTTGAATATTGGCAGCAGGCCGTCAGGCTGTTGTAGAACATTACCTATGGGTGTATGGTCAAACTTCTTACCGAATTACTTACCCTCCGAAAGACTAACCCACGTTATCCAGAGTATAACACCGTGATCATGGATACAAACTAGTATACATTTTAATGACGAGCACCTTAATTTCATGCATGCATTAGACGCCCGAGGGTCATGCCTTTCGAGTACGTAACAACATTCATTGAAACTCGACCGGCTAAGTTAAAAGCTGCACATACCCAGTAATTCCAATAGTCAAACCAGGTATTCCTGGAGTAAATCCGCTGAACACTATTGGCAATAGACACCTTATATCACGGTTTGAATATTAGAATAGAGCGTTAAACCGTTTTTGGACGTTACCAACTGCTATGGTGTCAATCGCTGTACTTAAGACAATAACTTTCGAGAACCTCACCCGCTTCATCGATAGTATCACATCGTGATCAAAAGGCGAATTAGTGTACATTTTAGCGACGGCACCTTAACTACATATATGAGTTAGGCTATTGGCCGTCAAACCATTCAACAACGTTACCAACTTCTTTGAGGGTCGAACGGCTAGGTCAAGAGCTTCACATATCCTGCGACTCTGAGAGTCAAATACGGTAATCCGGGAGTAAATGCGCTGAACAGTATTAGCATCATATCCCTACTCGACGGTATAAATATAAAACTCCAGAGTCAGACCATTGTTGAACGTTACGATTTGTTATTGAGCCAAACCTTTTACAGATGGCTCTACTTTCTGAGAACCTAACGCGCTGCATGATGAGTGTATGTTCGTGTGCAGACAAGCCAATTAGCATCCATTTTAGTGATGGGCACCATTGATTCATGTACGAATTAGAATGTCGATGGTTAAACCGTTCGAGAGCGTCACCACCCTCTTTGGGAGTCGAAGGGCTAATTCAATAGCTTCATCGACCCGGTGGTTCGAGGAAGCAAGGCAGGTAGTCCTGGGGTAAATTCGCTAAACAGTATTGCCAATAAACACGATAATTCACAGTTTGAATGCTAAAGCAGACCATCAGCCGTTGTAGAACGCTACTCATTGCTACAGAGGCGAACCTATGACTGAAAGCCTTACCTTCCGAGAAGCTAACATGCCGTATAGAGAGTATAACTTCGTGTTCAGAGAACGAAATTACTATTCATTTCCGCGACGGGAGCTTATCGTCATGTATAAGTCGGATGATCAAGGACCAAGCAGCTCGAGAACGCTGCCACGATCAGTGAGGGACGAACGTCTACGTCAATAGCCTCACCCATCCTGCAATTCCGAGAGTCAAATCAGGTATTCCGGGCGTAAATCAGCTGTAAAGCATTGACAATAGACACCTTAATTCACGATTTGAGTATTAAAGTATGGCATCAAACCGTTTGAGAGCTGGCATAAACTCTAACGTTTTACAGAAGGCCTTACCATCCGCGAAACCCACCGGTTTCATCGGGAGTATAAGTTCGTGTTCCGAGAAAGATGTTAGAATACATTTTAGATATGGGCATCATAAGTTCAAGTAGGAGTTATAAGATAGATGGTCAAATCGTTCCAGAACGATGCCACCATCTTTGAGAGACGCACAGCTAATTCAATAGCTCCACCAATCCTGTGATTCCGAGAGTCGGACACAAATATTCCGGGACTAAATCCGCTGAACGGTATTGGCACTAGGCACCTTATTTCACGGTTTGAAGTTAAAGTGGAAGGTCAATAATTTTGAGATCGATACCAATTGGTATAAAGACCTACTGATGGCCTCACCCACCGAAAGGCAAACGCGCTCCATCCGTGGTATAACATCGTGTTTAGAGGAACAAATTAATTTACATTGTGGTGGCGGTCACCTTAATTTCATGTATGAACTGGAATATCTATGGTGAAACCGTACGAGATCGTTTCCACCATCTTGAGAGTCGAACGGATAAGTCAATAGCTACATCTATCCTATGATTTCGAGAGTCAAACCAGGTAATCCGAGAGTAAGTCCGATGAAGAGTAATGGCAATTGACACCATCATTCACGGCTCGAATATTTAGTCAGGGCGTCAAACCGTTCGAATGCGTTACCAATTGGTGTAAAGTCAATGGTTTTATCGAAGGCCTTACCTTCTGCGAACGACGCCGGCATCATCGAGTCTGTATCATCGTGTTCAGAGACAGAAAGTGGTATTCATTTCAGTGCCGAGCACCTTAACTTTATGTGTGAATTAGGAGATCGAGGGTCAAACCGCTCGAGAACATTGCCATATTCTGTAAGACACGAACAGCTAAATCAATGCCATCACCTATCCTGCGATTCAGAGAGTCAATCCAGGTATGCCTGGAGTAAATCCTCTGAACATTAATAGGAATAGACACCTTAATTGACGGTATGAATATTAATATAGGGCGTCAAGCAGTGGTGGAACGTTACATACTCTATAGAATCAAACCTTTGACCGAAAGCCTGTCCTTCGGAGAAACAAACCCGCTGTATCGAGCGTATAATATCGTGTTCAGAGGAACAAATTAGTATTCATATTCGTGACGGGCACCATATTTTTATCTATGAATAGAAAACTCGAGTGCCAAACCGATCGAGGGCGTTACCACCATCTTTGGGATTCAAACGGCTATGTCAATATCTTCAACCATCTTGTGATTTCGAAAGTGAAACCATGTATAAGAGTAAATCCGGAGTAAATCCGCTGAACACTAATGGCAATAGTATTATCAATTCACAGAGTCAAATCTCTGTAGACGGTTACTTGTTGGAAGAGTGTCAATTTTCACACCGTGGGCCTCACTCTTCGCTTACCTAACCCGCTGTATCGAGAGTATAACTACGTGTTCTAAGGCACGAACTAGTGTACATTTACTGAAGAGCACCTTAATTGCATGCATGAATTAGAAAATCGCAGGTGGAACCGTGAGATAACTTTACCAGTTCTACGAGAGACGAGCGGCTAATTCAATAGCTTCACCTAAGTAATTCCCGTAATTCCGAGAGTTAACCCGGGAAAACAGAGACCTAATTCGGTTGAATAGTATTATCACTTGACACCTTAATTCGCGGTGTGAATATTAAAGTAGAGCGTCAAAACTTTCGAGAACGTGACCACCTTCCTGGAGATTTCGAACAGCCAACACAATAGCTTCTTTGAGAAGAGAACAGGCAAGTCCATAGCTTCACCTATCCAGCGTTTGCGGGAGTCAATCCAGATATTCCGTGAGTACATCCGCTGAAGAGTATTGGCCATACACACCATTATTCACTGTATAAATATTAAGACACTGAATCAAACCGCTGGAGATCATTATAAATTAAAATACAGTAATAACTTTTACGCAATACCTTACCTTTCGAGAACCTAACCCGCTGTATCGAGTGTCTAGCTACGTGCTGACGGAAACAAATGAGTAGCAAAGTCGAGAGTCAACCTCTTGGAGAACGTTAGCACCTTTTTTTTACAGTCGTACTGCTAAGTCAGTAGCTTAACCGTCCCTGTTTTTTCGAGAGTAAGATCAGGAATTCCGAGAGTAAGATCAGGAATTCCAAGAGTTAATCCGCTGTACAGTATTGGCAATACACACTTTAATTCTCGGAATCAATATGAATGTATAGAATCATGCCGTCGTAGAACGTTAAATATTGACACACAGTAAAACATTTACAGATAACCGTATCTTCCGTGGACCAGACTCGATGTATCAAGAGTACATCTTCGTGTTTAGTAAAACATATTAGAATACGGTTCAGTGACGGGTACCTTAATTTAATGTATGATATTGAATATCGAGGGACAATCCGATGGGGAACGTGACCACCTCTTTTGCGATTCGATCGGCGAAGTCAGTCGCCTCAATTATCCTGAACCTCCGGGAGTCAAACCAGGTACTACGGGAGTATATCCGCTGAACAGTATTGAGAATAGACACCGCAGTTCTCGGTATCAATATTAAAATAGAGCGTCACATCGTTTCAGAACTATATTAATTGCTACAAAGACAAACCTTATAGAGAAGGCGCTACCTTCAGCGAATATCTCCTGCTTCAGCGAGAATATAACTTAGTGTTCAGAAAAAGACGATAGTATTCATTTCAGTGACGGGCACATTAGCTTCATACTATGAATTACGAGATCGAGCATCAAACCGCTCGAGAACGTTGTCACCTCCTGTGAGAGACGAACGGTAAAGTGAATAGTTTCACCTATCCTAAGATTCCGCGATCCAAATCAGGTATTCCGGGAGCAAATCTGCTGAACCGTATTGCCTATAGACACCATAATTCACGGTATGGATATTAAAGCAGACCGTCATGCCCGTTATAGTTCGTTAACCATCTGTATCTGGACATTCTTCTTACCGACGGCTTCACCATCCGAGAACCTAACCCGCTCTAGCGAGTGCCCTGCTTTATGTGCACGGAAACAAATTAGTTGCCACTTTAACGGACAAATGCTACATGTTTATGTATAAATATCAACATCGAGTTGTCAAAGATTTCGAGAACGTAACCACCTTCTTTGAGATTCGAACGGCTATGTCAATAGTTTCACGTATCCAGCGATTTCGAGAGTCAAACCAGGTATGCCGGGAGTATATCTGCTCAACAGTATTGGTATTAAACACCTTAACTCACGAATTGAATACTAAAGTAGAGCGTTAAATCGTTTGAGATCGTTGTCAATTTGTATAAAGTCACACGTTTTACTGAAGATCTTCCCCTCCGAAAAACTGACCCGATGTACGGAGACAATAACGTCGTGTGCAGTGAAAGAAATTAGTGTTCATTTTAGCGACGCGCACCTTTACTTCATGTATGAATTAGAAGATTGAAGTTCAAATCGCTCGAGAACATAGCCGCCTACCGTGTGAAAAGAACGGCTAAGTCAATAGTTTCACCCATACTGTGATTCCGAAGGCCAAGAAAGATGTTCCCGGAGTAAATCCGCTGAACAGGAGGGGCAATGGACACCTTAATTCACGGTTTGAATATTAATATAGACCGTCAAACCGTTCTAGTGCGTTTCCAATTGCTGTGCAAATCGTTTTACCGAAGACATTACTTTCCGAGAACCTCACCCGTTTCAACGAGAGTGTAACCCCGTGGTCAGAGAAAGAAGTTTGTATTCACTTTAGTGAGGGCCACATTAACTTCGTGTATGAATCAGAAGATCGAGGGTGAAACACTGGGAGACCATAACCACCATCTTGGAGAGTCGAGCGGCTAAGACTATACATTCCCATCCTATAATTCCGAAGGTCAAAGCAGGCATTCCAGGTGTAAGCCCACTGAACGGTATTGGTAATAGACAGCTTGTATCACGTTCAGAATATTATAGTTGAGCGTCAAAATGTCTAAGAACGTTACCAATTATTATAAAGTCAAACGTTTTACTGATGTCCATACGCTCAGGAAGCCTTACGCGCTGTATCGTAGTGACCATAGAATCAAATTAGTATACACGTTAGTGACAGGCACCTTGCATTGATGCGTGAATAAGAAGATCGAAAATTAGAGCTGGCGACAACGTTACCACCTTCATTGAGTGTCGCAAAGCTATATCAATAGCTTCACCTATCCTGTGATACCAATAGTCAAGCCAGGTATTC
>NIJG01012221.1:0-11189 GCA_002201625.1 Euglossa dilemma
TAATATTCTTGCCGTGAATTAGGGCGTCTTATGCCCATACTGTTCAGGGTACTTACTCCCTGAATACCTAGTTTGGGTCTCGGAATCGCAGGATACGTGAACCTAATGAATTCGCCGTTTGTCTCTCACAGAAGGTGGCAACGTTCTCGAGCGGTTTGGCTTTCAACCTTCTACTTCATGCATGAAGTTAAGGAGCCCGTCTCTGAAATGAAGTCTAACTTCTTTGCCTGAGCACGATGTTGTACTCTTGAAACGGCGGGTTAGCTTCTCCGATGGTAAGGCTATCGGTAAAGTGTTTGGCCTTATACCAATTGACAACGCTCTAAAACGGCATGACGCTCTACTTTAATAATCAAACCCCGAATTATTGAGTCAATTGCCAATACTCTACAGCGGATTTACTCCTGGAGTATCTGGTTTAACATTCGATATCACACGATATGTGAATCTATTGTCTTAGCCGTTCGTCTTTCGCGGAGGGCGGCAACGTTCTTGAGCGGTTTGGGCCTCAATATTCTCATTGATACATGAAGTTAATGTTCCCGCCAGAGAAGTAAATAGTAGATTCTTTCTCTGAACACGAACATGTACTCTCGTAACAGCGGATTAGGTTCACCGAAGGTAAGACCTTCGGTAAACAGTTTGACATTATACGAATATGTATCACCCAATAACTGTTTACCCCTGCATTTTAATACTTATAACGTGAATTAGGGTGTCTATTTTCAATACTGTATGGTAGATTCTCTCCCGGAATACCTGATTTGGATATCGGAATCACAGGATATTTGAAGCTATTGACTTAACCTTTCGACTTCCAAAATAGTTGGTATCCTTTTCTATCGAAATTACTGTCCATTTTGCTATTTATACTTGAAATTGTGGTGCCCCCCGGCTAACATGTCTACTAGTTTGTTTCCGTGAAAATTAATCAAGACACTCGCTTCAGCCAGTTAGGTTGTCTGATGGTAAGGTGTTCGGTAAAAATAATGGCCTTATACGTGTATGTAACGGTCTGCAACGGTCTGACGCATTATCTTAGTAATCAAACAGTGATTTATGGTGTCCATTGCCAGTATTGTGAAGCGGACTTACTCCTGGAATATATGGTTTGATTCTTGGAATCGTGAAAGAGGTGAAGCTATTGACTTAGCCGTTCATTTTGCAAAGATGGTGGCAACGTTCTCAAGCGGTTTGACATTCGATCCTCTACATCAAATGTGAAATTAATCTGCGCGCCAAGCGGATGTGTACTAATTTGTATCTCTGAACACGTAGTTATACTCCCGCGGAAAGTAAGGCCCACGGTATAAAGCTTGACTGTCTACCAATAAGTAACGTACTACATCGGTTTGACTCTGCACATTGTCAATACTATTGCCAATAACGTTCATCGAATTGACTCCCGAAATACATGATTTGACTATCGGAATCACAGGATAGGTGGAGCTATTGACATAGCCGTTGGATTACCCAAAGAATGTGGGGAACGATCTCGAACGGTTTGACCCTCTATTTTCTAATTCTCATACGAAAATAGCGTGTGCCTCTGCTATAATATCTACTATTTGGATTCCGTGAGCAGTAAACATGACACACGCTACCGCCGGTTAGGTTCTAGAAAAGTAATGTATTCTGTAAGATAAATGGCTCTATATGAATTGGTAATGTTCTCCGTCGGATTGACCTTCTACTTATATAATCATACCGTAAATAATGTGTCACGTGCCAACGATTTACGCCTGGAATACCAGGTTTAACTCTCGGAATCACAGGATAAGGTAAAGCAATTGACTCTGCCGTTCGAGTAAATCGATTCAAAGTATGTGGTAACGTTCTCAAACGGTTTGTCAGTTGATCTTCTGTTTTATACATGAAATTAAGTTTAAATTAAGACTATAGAGCAATAAGCAAGGATCTACAACTCTTTGACGCTGTTCTTTAATATTCATTCCGAAAAATTTCGTGTCTAATTCCAGTAATGGGCAGCAGGTTTGGACGCGGATTACCCCGTATGACTCTTGGGATCACAGGACAGGTAAAGCTGTTAACTTAGCCGATCGACTGTTAAAGACGGTGGCAACGTTCTCGAAAGGTTTTACTCATGATGTATCTATTCGTGTATACAAATTAGATGTCCGTCATTAATATGTACACTAATATGTTTCCCTGAACACGAAGTTATAATCTCGATACAGCGGGTCTACTTCTTGGAAGGTAATGCCTTCGGTGAAACTTTAAAACTTGACTTTATGGGAGTAGGTAACGTCCTATAATAGTTTGACTGCATTAATATTCGTACCCTCAATTTATGTATCTATTGCCAATACTTTACGGGCATTTACTTCCGGAGCACCTCGTTTGACTCTCGGAATCCCAGGCTTGTATGATTGTTTTGAGTAAACTTATCGACTCTCGAAGACGGTGTTAACGTTCTCGAAATATTTATCCCTCGATCTTCAAACTCAAACATGAAATTGTGATGCCCATCCCTAAAATGTATACTAATGTCTTTCTCTGAGTACGAAGTTATACTCTAGATGCAGCTGGATAGATTTCTCGTAATGTAAAGCTATCGGTAGAAAGTTTGTCTTTATACAAATTGTTTACGTTATACACGGTCTGACTATGTACTTTAATATTTATACCGTGAATTGCGGTACCCCTTGCCAACACTATTCAGTGGACTTACTACCGTAATACCTGGTTTGAGACTCGGAGTCATAGGCTACGTGGAGATACTGACTTAGCTGTGCGGCTCTCAAGAAAGGTGGAGACGTACTCGAACGGCTTGACCCTCGATCTGCTTATACGTACATTAAGTTAAGGTGTCCTATCTGCTGCAATACCAACTTAGTGGGGAGAACATTAAGCTAGTCTCTCGCTGCAGCAGGTTTCATTCCCGCAAGGAAAGGTTTTCGACAAAGAGTTTGACTCCATTCCAACTTATAACGTTCTCCATCGGCCTGAATCTCTATTTTAATATCCATACCGTGAAGTAAAGTGTCCATTGACATTACAGAACAGCTTATTTACTCCTGATAGACCTGGTGTGACTCTCGGCATCACAGGACAGTTGAATTTTTTTTCATAGATGTACGATTCTCAATGAAGGTGGTACAATTCTGGATCGGTTTGCCTCACGATCTTCTCATTCGTATATAAAAATATGGTGTGCTTCTGCTATAATATCTACTAATTTTTTTCCGTGGGAACTAAGCATGGCAATCGCTACGACGTCTAGAGTCCTCGGAATGTAAGGTATTGGTTAAAAAGAATGACTTCTTAACAATTGGTATTGTTCTCTGACGGTATGACACTCTAACATTTAAATTCATAGCTAGAACTATGGTGTCTATTGCCAATACTGTTCAGCCGATTTACTCCCGAAGTACCTGCTTGACTCTAGGTTCCGCATGACAGTTGATGCTATTGACATTGCCGTTCGTCTCTCGTAGATGGTGGTAACGTTCCCGAGGGGTTTCACACTCGATCTCCTAATTCATGCATAAAATTAAGAGGCCCGTCATTGAAACGAATACTAATTTCTATCTGTGAACACGAACTTATTCGCCCGATGAAACCGGTGAAATTCGCGGAAGGTAAGGTCTTCGGTAAAACGATTAACTTGATATCAATTGGTAACGTTCTCAAATGGTTTGACGCCCTATTTCAATATTCAATCCGCAAATTAAGGTGTCCATTGCCAATACTGCTCAGCGTATTAAATCCTAGAATACCTGGATTTGCTCTAGAATCCTCACACAATGGGTGAAGCTATTAACTTCGTTGTTCGATTGTCAAAGAAGGTGGTAGCTTTTCCGAACGGTTGGACTGCCGATTTTTCTATACATGCATGAATATAGGCCTTCCGTGTGCTAAAATGTCAACTAATATGTATCCGTGAAGGATAAGCAACACACTCAGTGCAGCGTGATAATTTCTCGGAAGGTAAAGTAATTGACAAAAAGGCTGTCTTTGTAGCAGCTGCTAATGTCCTCCAACAGATAAAGCCTGTACATTAATTTTTATACCGCGAGATAAGGTGTTTATTGCCAATGCTGTTCATCGGATTGACTCCCGGAGTACCTGGTTTGACTATCGAAATATCAGGATAGGTGACACAATTGACTTACCTGTGCGACACTCAAAGATGCTTATAACGGGATAGAGGGGAGAGTTTGCCTCTCCATATTCTAATTCACACATGAAATTAAGGTGCCCGTCACTATAAAGTATACAAATTTGTTTCTTTGGACACGAAGTTATACTCTCGACACAGCGTGTTTGGTTCTCGTTAGTTGAGGCCTTCGGTAAAATATTTGACACTATACCAATAAGTAACATTCTACAACGGTTTGATTCCGTACATTAATATGTATATCGTGCCAGTGTGCCTATGGAAAATTCTGCACAGCGGATTTTCTCACGGAATACCGGGTTTGGCTCTCGGCATCACAGCACAGGTGTAGCTATTGATTTTGCAGTTTGACTCTCAAATAAGGTGCTATCGTACTCGCAACGGATTGACCGTCGATCCTCCTATTGACACATGAGTATAACGGGTCCGTCTGCTAAACCACTACTAATTTGTTTCTGTGGGCACTAAGCAAGACACTCGCTGCAGCGGGTCAGTTACCAGGATGGTAATGTATTACTGAAAAGAATTACGTTATACCAATTTGTAATGTTCTCCGACGGTTTGACCCTCAAGATTAATATTTATTCCGAGAACTAACGTGTATGCTGCCAATACTGCAATGTATATTGACACCCGGAAGATCTGCTCTGACCCTCGCAATCACACGATAGATGAAGCCATTTACTCCGCTGTGTGACTGCATATAGGTTGAAACGTTCTGGAACAGGTTGCCTCTCGATCTGCTAATTCATGCATGAAATTAAGGTACTTTTCACTAAAATGTATACTACTTTGCTTCTCTCATCTCGAAATTATATTCTCAATACAGTGGGTAATGTGCTTGGAGGGTAAGTCCCTAACTATGAAGTTTGACTCCATACCAGTAGGTGACGCTCTACAATGGCTTAGCTCTGTACTTTTATAACAATAGCCTGATGTATGATGAGTGATGCCAATATTGTACGACGGATTTACTCCCGGTATACCTGGTTTGACTTTCGGAGTAACAGGGTAGGGGAAGCTGTTGACCAAACCGGTCGAGTCTCAAACAAGGTGGTAACGTTCTGGAACGGATTGTCTCTCGATCTTAATATTTATTCATGAAAATGTGGTCTCCGTCTGCTAGTATGTCTACTAGTTAGTTTCCGTGAACGATAAGCAAGACACCACGTACAGCGGGCTTTGTTCTCGTAAGGTAATATATTGGCGAAGGAAAATGACTTTGTACCAATTGGTAAATGATCACCAACTGTTTGACTCTCTAGCTTAATATTCAGTACTGTAAATTAGGGTGTCTATTGAGAATACTGTGAAGCCGATATACTCCCGGAATACCTGGTTTGACTATCGGAATTGCAGGATAGGTGATTCTATTGACATAGCCGTTCACCACTCAAGGATTGTGGTATCGTTATAGAACAGCTTGACCCTATGTCTTCTAATTGACACATTAAATTAAGGTGCCGTCTCTATAATGTATAGTAATATGTTTCTCTGATCACGATGATATACTCTCGATACAGCGGATGAAACGTTCGGAGCGTATGGTCTTCGCTAAGGCGATATATTATATTATTGATATATTGATATTATTGATCTACTTTGACATTCAAGCCGGGAATTATGTTTTCTAATGCCAATCTTGTTCAGCTGATTTGCACCCGGAATACCCGGTTTGTCCCTGGGAATCAAGGGATAGGTGAAGTTATTAACTGAGCCGTTCGACTCTCATAGACGGTGCTATCGATCTCGATGGTTAGACCCTCGATCTTATTATTCATACATGAAATCATCGTGACCCGTTCTAAAATGTCTACCATTTTGATTCCACGAACAAAGGTCCAATTGCCAATACCTTTCACCGGATTTACTCCCGGAATACCTGGCCTGGCAGTTGCAGTTACAGGATATGTGAGGCAAATGACTTAGCCTTTCGAATCCCAATAAACGTGGTCACTTTCCCCAACAATTTGGCACTGGATATTGCATTTCATACTTGAAATTAAGGTACACGCCACTGAAACGTATCCTAATGTCTTTTTCTGAGCACGGAGATATGCACTCGATACAGCTAGTTTGGTTCTCGGAAGGTAAGGATTTCGATAAACGTTTCACTCTGTGCGAATATGTATCCTTCTACGAAGGCTTGATTCTGTACGTTCACATTTATTCTGTGCATTAAATTGTGTATTGCTATTACTGTTCATTGGATTTACTCCCTGAACACCTGATACGACTCTCGGAATCACAGGAAAGGTGAAGCTATCGACTTAGCCGTTCGGCTCGCTAGGAGTTTGGTGACGTTCTCGAACTTCTTGACCCACGATCTTCAGATTTATATATGAAAGTAAGGTTCCCGTCACAAAATGTATAACAATTTGCTTCTCGGACAACGAAGATATACTCACGTGGCAGCCGCTTTGCTTCTCGGAAGGTATAGCCTTCGGAAGCATCTTGACTGTACAGCAATAGCTAACGTTCTCGCATGGATTGATGCCCTGCTTTAGAATTAAATCCGTGAATTACGGTGTTTATTGCCGTTACAGTTCTGCGAATTTAGGCACGGAATACCTGGTTTGGCAATCGAAATAACGGGAAAGGTGAAGCTAATGACTGAGCAGCTCGTCTACCACAGAAGGTGGCATCGATCTCGCGCGGGTTGACCCTCGAACGTCTAATTCACACATGAAAATAAGGTGCCCGTCACTACAAGGTGTACGAATGTGTTCCCTTGAACACGACGTTATGCTATCGGTTCGGCGATTTAGCTTCTCGGGCGGTAAGGTCTTCGGTAAAGGTGTTCATTTTATACCAATACGTGACGTTCTCAAACAGCTTCATGATCTACTTTAATATTCAAACCGTGATATAAGGTGTCCGTTGCGAATAGCGTACAGAGGATTGAGTCGCGGAATATCTGGTCTGACCATCGGAATAACAAGGGAAGTGGAGCTATTGATACTACGTTCGTCTCTCAAGGAATGTGGGATCGTTCTAGAAATATTTCAATGTCGATCTTTCTATTCATACATGAAACTATGTAGGTTGTCTGCTATTATGTTTACTAACTTGTATCTCTGTACAGGAAGCTATATTCTATGTACAGCGTGTTTTGATCTCACAGTCGGTAATACCTTTGACTTCAACCAATTGGTAACGTTCTCAAACAGTCTGGCGTCCTATTTTAATGTCCAATTAATTATGGTGTCCATTGCAATTAGAGTGGAGCGCATTTACTCCTGGAATACCTGGTCTGTCCCTTGTAATCACAAGGAAAGGTGAAGCTATTTTAATTTTCATACCGTGAATTAAAGTGTCTAGTGCCAATCCCGTCCAGCGGATGTAGTCGCGGATTACCTGGTTCTCCCCTTGGAATCAGACGACATGTGAAGATATAGGCTTAGCCTTTCGAATTTCCAAAAGGGTGGTAATGTACACGAACTGTTTGACGCCCGATCTTCTAATTCATACATGAAGTAATGGTGCCGCCACTGAAATCAAGAATAATTTCTTCATCTGAACAGCCATTTTACTCTCGATACAGCGGGTTAACTTTTCGGAGGGTAAANCTCCCTGAACACCTGATACGACTCTCGGAATCACAGGAAAGGTGAAGCTATCGACTTAGCCGTTCGGCTCGCTAGGAGTTTGGTGACGTTCTCGAACTTCTTGACCCACGATCTTCAGATTTATATATGAAAGTAAGGTTCCCGTCACAAAATGTATAACAATTTGCTTCTCGGACAACGAAGATATACTCACGTGGCAGCCGCTTTGCTTCTCGGAAGGTATAGCCTTCGGAAGCATCTTGACTGTACAGCAATAGCTAACGTTCTCGCATGGATTGATGCCCTGCTTTAGAATTAAATCCGTGAATTACGGTGTTTATTGCCGTTACAGTTCTGCGAATTTAGGCACGGAATACCTGGTTTGGCAATCGAAATAACGGGAAAGGTGAAGCTAATGACTGAGCAGCTCGTCTACCACAGAAGGTGGCATCGATCTCGCGCGGGTTGACCCTCGAACGTCTAATTCACACATGAAAATAAGGTGCCCGTCACTACAAGGTGTACGAATGTGTTCCCTTGAACACGACGTTATGCTATCGGTTCGGCGATTTAGCTTCTCGGGCGGTAAGGTCTTCGGTAAAGGGATTGATTTTATACCAATACGTGACGTTCTCAAACAGTTTCATGATCTACTTTAATATTCAAACCGTGATATAAGATGTCCGTTGCGAATAGCGTACAGAGGATTGATTCGCGGAATATCTGGTCTGACCATCGGAATAACAAGGGAAGTGGAGCTATACTACTATAGATACTACGCTCGTCTCTCAAAGAATGTGGGATCGTTCTAGAAATATTTGAATGTCGATCTTTCTATTCATACATGAAACTAAGTTGGTCGTCTGCTATTATGTTTACTAACTTGTATCTCTGGACAGGAAGCTATATTCTATGTACAGCGTGTTATGATCTCACAGTGTAATGTCTTCGGTGAGACCTTTGACTTCAACCAATTGGTAACGTTCTCAAACAGTCTGTCGTTCTATTTTAATGTCCAATTAATTATGGTGTCCATTGCTATTAGAGTGGAGCGCATTTACTCCTGGAATACCTGGTCTGTCTCTCGTAATCACAAGTAAAGCTGAAGCTATTGACACAGCCGTTCGATTCTCAGAGAAAGTGGTAACGTTCTCCAACTGTTCAGGCCTCGATTTTATTATTCATACACGAAATAAAGGTACCCGACACTGAAATGTAAACTAATATGTTACTTTCAACCAGAAGTTATGCTTTCGATACGGCAGGTTAGGTTCTCGGAAGATTAGGCCTTCCGAAAGAAGAGCGAATATATATAAATTGTTAACGATCTACAACGGATTGACAATGTAGTTTAATTTTGATACCGTGAATTAAAGTGTCTAGTGCCAATCCCTTCCAGCGGATGTAGTCGCGGATTACCTGGTTCACCCATTGGAATCAGAGGACATGTGAAGATATTGGCTTAGCCTTTCGAATTTCCAGAAGGGTGGTAATGTACACGAATTGATTGACGCCCGATCTTCTAATTCATACATGAAGTAATGGTGCCCGCCACTGAAATCAAGAATAATTTCTTCATCTGAACAGCCTTTTTACTCTCGATACAGCGGGTTAATTTTTCGGAGGGTATGGTCTTCGGTAAAACGTTTGACTTTCAAGGAATTGGTAACGTTCTGAAACGGTTGGAAGAAACACTTTAATATTCATACCGTGAATTATGCTGTTTATTGCCAATGGTGTACTGCGTATTTACTCACGGAATTCCTGTTTGACTCTACGAATCACAGGATAGGTGAAGCGATTGGCTTAGCCATTCGCCTCTCACAGAAGATGGTAACGTTCTCGAACCGTTCGTCCCACGATCTTATACTGCATGCGTTGAATTAAGGTGCTCGTAACTAAAATGTATAACAGTTTATACCTCTGAACACGGCGTTATACTCTCAATACCGCGGGTTAGTTTTTCGGAGGGTAAGGCGACCTGTATGAAGTTTGACCCTACGCCTATTGGTACTGTTGTGCAACGGCTTGACGGCCACCTTTAGTATTCAATCTGTGAGTTGAAGAGTCTAATGCCAATACGGTACAGCGAATTTACTTCCGAAATATCTGGTTTGACCGTCGCAATCAAAGGACATGCGAATCTATTGACTAAGCCGTACGAATCTCAACGAAGGTGGTAACGTTCTTGAACGCTTTGACTCTCGATGTTGATATTTATACACCAACATGTGGTGTCCGTCCGCTAATATATCTATTGATTTGTGTCCGTTAACATCCTGCAGTACACATGCTACAAATGGATTTGATCTCAGAGGGTAATGTATTCAAAAATAGAATGACTTCATGCGAATATGTAATGTTCTGCGATGGTTTGCATTCCTTCATTAAGATTGATACTGTAAAATAAGGTGTCAATTGCGAATACACTTCAGCAGATTTACTCCGGCATTACCTGATTTGGCACTCCGCATCACAGGATGGCTGCAGCTATTGACTTAGATGTACGACTATCAATGAAGGTGGTAACGGTCTCAAACGAGTACACAATTGATCTTCTAATTGAGACACGAAGTTTAGGTCCCCGCCGCTAAAATGTATACCTATTCTTTCTGCGATCACGTAGTTATACTCTCGACACAGCGGGTTGTGTTCTCGGATGGTGAAGTATTCGGTAAAAAGTATGACTTTATAGCATTTCGTAATATTTTCCGACCATTTGCCTCTATACTTTAATATTCAAACCGTGAACTGAGGTGTCCATAGTCAGTACTGTCAACCGAATGCACTCCCGGATCACCTGCTTTGACTCTCGGAATAACAGAATAAGAGAATCCAATGTCAAAGCTGTGCGACACTCAAAGAGTGTGGTAAGGTTCTGGTACACTTTGCTTCACGATCTTCTAATCCATACATGAAGTTAAGGTGCTCGTCACTAAAATACATACTAATTTGTGTCCTTGAACACGGTGTTATACTCGCGGTACAGCGCGATATTCTATGGGAGCATAAGGTCTTCTCTAATGCGTTTGAATTTTATTCCAATTGGTAGCATTCATAAACGGATTGTCTCTCTACTTTAATATAAATACGGTGAATTATGGTATATCTGTAGCCAATACTGTTCCACGGATTTACTCCCAGAGTACCTGGCTTGACTCACAGTATCGCAGGATCGGTAACACTATAGACATACCCGTGCGACTCGCAAGAAAGTTGGTAACGTTCTCCAACGGCTTGACTCTCGATCATCCAATTCGTACATGAAATTAAGGTGGTCGGCACAAAAATGTGCATTAAATTTGTTTCTCTGGACACGAAATTATGCTCTGGATTGAGCGGGTTAGGTTCTGGGAAGGTAACGTTTTCGGTAAAAGATGTGACTTTATATCAGCAAGTAAAATTCACAAAATGTATCACGCTCTACTTTAATATTCATACCGTGAATAAGGTATCTCTTGCTAATACTGTACAGAGGACTTACGCCTCCTATACCAGTT
>NIJG01014820.1:0-10428 GCA_002201625.1 Euglossa dilemma
GAACGTTACGAATTGGTATAAGGATATTCTTTTACCCAATACCTCACCTGCCGCGGACCCAAACCGCTGTAGTGATTGTAAGTGCTTAGTTTTCACGTGATCAAATTAGTATACATTTTTGCACGCGGACAGCTTGGTTTAACGTAGGAATAGGAAAATCAAGAATTAAACAGTGCGAGAACGTTATCAGCATCTTCGAGTGTCGCAGGGCTGAATCAATAGCTACACCTGTCCTGTGATTCCAATGGTCAGGAAAGGTATTGCATTCACAGTGCAGTATTATTACTGGTGGACACGCAAATTCACGGTGTGAATATTAATGTAGGGCGCCAAACAGTTGTAGAGCCATACCTATTGGCATGGTATTAAACTTTTTACAGGATACCTTACCTTCCGAGGACCTAAGCCGCATTATCGAGGGTACAGCTTCGTGTAGAGGGCAAAAAATTACTACAAACATTACTGACTGGCACTTTAGGTTTATGTATGAATTAGAAGGTCGAGGGTCAAACTGGTCGAAACCTTTACCACTTTTACCTCTTTGAGACCCGAACGGCTAACTCAATAGCTTCACCTATCCTGTGATTAAGAATGTGAAACCAGGCATTCTGCGACTAAACCCGCAGTACACTATTGGAATTACACACGCTACATCACGACAATAGATATTAAAGGTCAGAGTCAAACTATTGTAGGACGTTACCTGTTGCTGTTCAGTCAACTTTTTACAGAAGGCCATCCCATCCGAGATCCTAACCCGCTGTATCGAGAGTATGACATCGTGACCAGAGAAAGACATTAGTATACATTTTAGAGTCGGGCACCATAATTTCGTGTATGAATTAGATGATCGAGGGTCAAACCGTTCGAGAACATGACATCCTCCTTTGCGAATCGAACGGTTAAGTTCACAGATGCAGCTAGTCCGAGAGTCAAACCAGGTGTTCAGGGAGTAAATGCGCTGCACAGTATGGACAATAGATGTACTAATTGGCGGAGTGAATATTAAAACAGAGCGTCGCATCGTGTGAGAACGATTCTAAATTATAGAAAGTCAAATGTTTCACCGATTGCCATACCGCACGAGAAGTTAACCCACCGTATCGAGAGTATAGCGACGTGTTTAGGGATACACAGTAGTAAACATTTTGGTGACGGGCAGCTGAACATAATGTACGAATTAGAAGATCGAGGGTCCAATCTTTCGAGAACGTTACCATCTTCTGTGATAGTCGATAGGCTAAGTCCATCGCTTCACCTACACTATTATTCGGAGAGTCAAACCAGGTATTTCTGGAGTAAATCTGCTGAACAGTATTGAACTTTAATTCACGGACTCGTTATGAATGTACAGAGTCACGCCGTTGTGGAATGTTATATATTGGCATAGAGTAATATATGTACCGAAGCCCTTACCGTCAGAAGAACGAACTCGCTGTATCGAGAGTATATCTTCGTGTTCAGTGAAACACATTAGTATACATTTGAGTGACGGGAACCTAAATTTCATGTATGAAATGGAATATCGAGCGTCAAGTCATTGGGGAATGTGACCACCTTCTTTGGACTCGAACGTCTAAGTCAGTAGCCGCACCTACCCTGTGACTTCGAGTGCCAAGCTGGGTATTCCGGGAGTAAATGTACTGTAGTGTACTGGGAATACACATCTTAATTCTCCGGATTATATATTAAGGTAGATCGTCAATCCGTTAAAAAAAGTAAGCAAATGGTACTAAGTCAAACGTTTTACTGAAGACCTTGCCTTCCGATAGCCTATCCCGCTGTACGGAGAGTATAACATTGTGTTCAGAAGAACAAACTACTATGCATTTTAGTGACGGGCACCATATTTTCATGCATGAATTAGAAAATCGAGTGTCAGACCGTCCGAGATCGTAACCACCATCCTTTAAAGTCGAACGACTGAGTTAACCCTTTGCACTCTGGATGACTTTTGAGATGAGGTTCCAGCAACGGTAGATAATTTTGGTCATGAGCTATCAGCTGGTACGAAAGTATTTAGAATGTTGCAAGCTCCGGGTGATTTTGACCATGACCTATCCGTTAGTCCGATAGTGTTTAAAATGTTGCGATCGCGCTTCTGAGAAAAATCCACTTTTCGTAACTATTATTTCCTGCCATTATACGGTAAAGAAATATAGAAATAAATATTTTAGCGCATAAAACATTGAAAATGATGGATCGGTTTGGCACTGGGCAGACGTGTGTCGCTGTGAAAACTTTTCAGAGGTATTATCGCCAAAAAAATTTTGGAGCAGTGCCGTGGGGTTCGCTACATCCCTCTTACCAGAATGCATCCCTGGTTTCCCTACTCCGTGGCCAAATCAGTTAGCGTTCAGATAGTGAATTGTTAGGCAGGGCGACGTCGTACCGCTTTACGAACGTCAATATGTGGACTAACAAGCAAACAATAGGCGTCTTAGCCACTCAACAGTTACGGGATGTTCGGCCAGCAGAAATCATTGCTTCATGGCCCGGCCTGCATCACAGATTTACCATGTAGCGGACCCTCTTCGAGAGGACCCTACCTTAAGTCAGTCTAAGGCTTAACAGCGCGGGCCTGATCGCTTTTCAACTTTCGTTTTTTCGTGTTTTACGCTGGGTACAAAAATACTATCGAAAGAAATGGAGCTCGCTCGGTCACCGGACCGATTAAATTACACTAAGCCTGTGCCGAAACATTTTCCTTCCTGCATAAAGATGCAATGTTGCCTCTAGATACTGGCATGCCGTGTCGCCTCAGCGGCGACAACGAACCTGATAGCTTCTACTTCGATTTCGCCTGAGCGGCGACAATTTCTGTGATTCCGAGAGTCAAGCCTTGTATGCCAGGAGTAAATCTGCTGAACAGTATTGACCATGGACACCTTAATACATGGCATGAATATTAATGTAGAGCGTCAATCCGTTTGAGAACGTTACAACCTCATACTCTTTACCTGATTCCGTACCTTCCGAGAACATAATCCGCTATGTCGAGTGTATAACTTCATGTTCAGGGAAACAAACTGAGAGACATTTTAGTAGGCGGATGCCTTATTTTCAAGCATCAATAGAAGAATCTACAACCAATCCTTTCGTGAGCGATCCCACCTTCCTTGCGAATCGAACGGCTCAGTGTATAGCTTCACCTATCCTCCTATTCCGATAGGCAAACCAGGTATATCAGGAGTAAATCCGCTGTACTCTATTGTCAATGGAGGCCTTAATTCACGGTTTGAATATTCAAGTAGAGCGGCAAACCATTTGAGAGCGTTTCCAGTAGGTATCAAGTCAAACGTTTTACCGATGGACAGAAATAACGCGCTGTGTCGTAAGTGTAACCTCGTGTTCAGATGGAAGCATTGTTATACAATTTAATGACGGGCACTTTAATCGCATGTATCAATTTGAAGATCGGTTCTCAATCCTGTCGAGACCGTTACCACCTACTATAAGAATCGAACGCCTACGCTAAAAGCTACACCTGCCCCACGATACCGAGTGCCAAACCAGGTATTCCGTGAGTAAATCCGTTGTACAGTATTGGCAATGGACATCCTGGCTCACGATATACATATTGACGTACAGAGTCACATCGTTGATGAATGTTACTTATTGGTATAGCGTCAAACATTTTACCGAAGGCCTCACCTACCGAGAACCAAACACACTGTATCGAGAGTAAAACTTCATGTCCAGAAAAACAAATTTCTATACCTTTAAGTATCGGGCACCTTAATTTCATTTATGAATTAGAATATCGAGCGCCAAGCCATCCGAGAACATTACCACCTTCTTCAAGAGTCGAACTGCTACGTCAATAGCTTCACCTGCCCTTAGATTCCGAGAGTCAAACCAGGTATTCCGGAAGTAAATCCGATGAACGGTATTGGCAATAGACACATTTATTCACGATTTGAATATTAAAATATAGCGTCAAACCATTTGAGAACGGTACCAATTACTACAAAGTTAATCGTTTTAGCGAAGGCTACACCTTCCGCGAACCACAGCGACTTCATAGACACTATAAGTCCGTCTTCACGAAAAGAAATTTGTATTCATTTCAGTGACGGCAGCTTATCTTCATGTAGGAGTCAGGAGATCAAGGGCTAAGCAGCTCGAGATCGTTGCCACCATCTGTGAGCGGCAAACCGCTACGTGAACAGCTTCAGGTATCCGGCGATTGCGAGAATCAAGCCTGTTATTACGGTAGTCAATCCGATGAACAGATTTGGCTATAAATACCTCCATTCACGGTTTGAATATTCAAGCAGGCCGACAAGCCGCTGTAGAACATTACCGACTCGTGAAGGGTCAAACTTCTCTCAGAATGCCATACCCTTGGAAAAGCTAACCCGCTGTATCGAGGGAATAACGTAGCGTTTAGGGGTACAAACTAGTATGCATTTTAGTGACGAGCACCTTCATTTGATGCATGAATAAGAAGATTGGGGGACAAACCGTACCAGAGCTTTACCATCTTCTATGAGAGACGAAGGGCTAAGTCACTAGCTGCACCAGTCTCTGATTCCGAGAGTCAAAGCAGGTATTCCGGGAGCATATTCTCCATACCGAATACGCAATATACACCATAATTCCCGGTTTGAGCATTAAAGTAGAGCGGCAAAGTGGCGGAGGTCATAACCAATTCGAATAGAGTCATTCTTTTTGCCGAATGCCTTACCTGCCGAGAATAATTACCCGCTGTAGGGTGAGTCTTGCTCGTTGTTGACGGAAACAAATTAGTGGACATTTTAGCAGGCGGACACCGTACTTCATGCCCGAATTGCAAAACCGAACGTAAAACATTCCGTGAACATTTCCATCTTCGTTGAGAATAGAATGGCTGACTCAATAGCTCCAAATATTCTGTGATTCCGAGAGCCAAGCCAGGAATTGCAGGAGAAATTTGCTGATCAGTATGGGCATTAGACACACAATTTCACTGATTAAACAGAAAAGAAGGGAGTCAGACCGTGGAAGAACAACAAAAATTCATTTAAAGTCATTCTTTTAACCGAATACATTACCTTCCGAGAACCTAACCCGCAGTATCATGTGCCATGGTTAATGATCACGGAAACAAACTAGTAGACATGTTAGCAGACGTACACCATATTTTTCATGAATTAATACCAACATCGTGAGTCAAAACCTTCTACAACATTTCCACCTCTTTTGACAGTCGCATGGCTAAGACAATAGTTTCGCCTACACTGTGACTTCGAGTGCCAAACTGCGTATTCCGCGATTAAATCCACTGAACAGTATTGGCAATAGACACCTTACATAACGACATTAACATTAAGGCTGAGAGTCCCATCGTCGGAGACATTACCAGTTGGTATGAAGTCATTATTTTTACGGAATACCTTACCTTCGGAGAACACAACCTGATGCAGCAATTGTGTTCCTTAGTTTTCACGTGATCAAGTGGGTAGACATTTTAGTAGACGGACACATTATTTTCATGCATATAGAGGAATATCGAGTGCAAACCGATCGGTAACGCTACCACCTTCTTTGAGTATCGAACGGCGATGTCAATAGCTTCACCAATCCTGTGATTCGGAGAGTTAAACTACGTACTCCGGGAGTAAGTACGCTGAACAGTTTTGACAACAGACACCTTAAGTCACGGATTGAATATTATAGCAGACCGTCAAACCGTTGTAGAATGTAACATATTGGTATAGAGTCAAACACTTTACTGATAACCTTACCTCCCGAGAAACTAGCCCGCCGTATCGAGAGTATAACTTTGTGTTCAGAGGAAGAAATTGGTCTTCATTTCAGCGACGGGCACCTCGTCTTCATGTATGCATTAAAAGTTCGCGTGCCAAACCGGTCGAGAACGTTACCACCGTCTGTGAGAGAAGAACGGCTAAGTGACTACCTACACCGATCCTATTATTCCGACAGTCAAACCAGGTATTCGAGGCGTATATCGGTTTACCGTGTAGGAACTAGATACCCTTATTCACTACATAAGTATTCAAGTACCGAGTCAATCAGTTGTAGAGCGTTAGGTATTGGTACAGTGTCAAACTTTAGCCGATGGTCTTACCGTCCATGAAACTTACACGCTGTAGGGAATGTCTTGTTCAGTGTTCACGGAGAGAAATTTGTAGGCATTTCAGCAGGCGGGCACATTATTTTCATGTAAGAATAGCAAAATCGAAAGTCAAGCTTTTCTTCAGCGCTACCACGTTTTTTGAGAGTGAAACGGGCAACCCAATAGCTCCACCTATCCTATGATTCGGAGAGACAGTCCAGGTACTCCGGGAGTAAAGACACTGATCAGTATTGGCATTACACACCTTAATTCACGGATTGAATATTAAAGTAGAGCGTCAAACTGTTTGTCAGCGTTACCAATTGGTATTGAGTCAAACGTTTCTCAGAAGACCTTACCTTCCGAAGAACTAAGTCGCTGTATCGAGAGAATAAAATAGATTTCAGACGGTCGAATTTGTTTACATTTTAGTGACGAACACATTAATTTTATGAATGAATACGAAGATCCATAGTCTTACCGTTTGAGTACGTTACGGCCTTTTTTCATAGTCGCACCGTTAAGTCAGTAGCTTCACCTATTCTGTATTTCCGAGTGTCGAACCAGGTAGCCCGGTAGTCAATTTGCTGAACAGTATTGGCAGTAGACACCTCAATTCACGGTTTGAATACTATAGCAGGCGGTCAAGCCGTTGTAGAACATTACCAAATGTTTTAAAGTCTTACTTTTTATAGAACAACTTACCATCCATAAACCTATCCCGCTGCATTGAGAGTATAATTTTGTGATCAGTATAGTGTAAAACTATTTACAGAATGCCTTTCCTTCCGAGAACAATCCCGTCATGTATCGAGAGTATTACTTCGTGTTCAGTGAAAAACATTAGTATGAATTTTAATGACGGGCACCTCAATTACTTGTTTGAAGTAGAACATCGTGGGTCAATCCGTCCGGGAACGTCACCACCTTCTCCGAGGGTCGTACTGCTAACTCAATAGCTTCACCTGTCCTGTGCTTCTGATACTCCGGGATTAATCCGCTGAACAATATTGGCAATAGACACCTTAATTCAGGGTTTGGATACAAAAACAGAGCGTAAAACCGTTTGAGAACGTAAGGAATTTGTATAAAGTCAAACGTTTTACTGATGACCTTACCCTCCGGAAACCGAACCTGCTTTATCGAGAGCATAATATCGTCTACAGAGGAAGAAATTAATATACATTTTGGTGACGGGAACCTTAATTTCATGTAGGAAATAGAAGATCGAGCATATAACCGCTTGGGAGTGTTACCACCTTCTTTGAGAGTTGCACATCTAAGTCTATAGCTCCGCCTGTACTCTGATTCCAAGAGTCAAACCAGGTAGTCCGTGTCTAAGCCCGCTTAACAGTATCGACATTAGACAAGTATTGTACGCGATGAAAGGGGCTCGCCTCACGGCGACCGCGCTGTACCTCGTGCTTAAGATCTACACCGGCATCGCGAAAGGTGTTAGGCCTACTTTCTAATTCCACCACTGCCGGGGAACCCGTGTGTAGGTGATGGTCACGAGGCCTGTAAAAACCCTGCCCTCCCCGTAGGGAATCATTGGACAAGTTGAACTAATTCTACCACTGCCGGGAAACCCGTGTGTAGGTGATGGACACGAGGCTTGGAAAAACCCTGCCCTCCCCGTAGGGAATCATTGGACAAGTTGAACCTACCCTTTCGGGAGACAGCTCACTTGGCCGAGCCTCCACGGTGTCTAGCATCCTGGAGCCTCGTTACCAGCGTGGACCACGTGGAGGCGGTGCTTCCAGCTTTTTTGCTCGGTCCCGGTAGGTTGGCGGCGGCCGATAATCCTGCACCGCCACGGTATCTGTTTGCAGTTACCGCCTGCGCTGACGGTGGCAGGTCACTTACCACATGTGTCCTTGCGTTTCATCTTCTGTAGTCCTGGGGGTTGTTGCGTCCTTCTGCTTCCTGTATACGTCCATGTTGTGCTGCTTCCGCCTTTAGCAGCGGTTTCTTCCATGACATGTGGATACTGCTATTCGGGAACTTCTTCTTGGTCCTCTTCCCTGGTCCTCTTCATTGCTGTCTACTTCCTCATCACCACTTCCTCTTCGTCCATCACCACCGCCTGTTGTTCTTGATGTTCTTTGGGGCTCCTCTTTCCGCCATTTCTTCTCCTTCAACAGGAGAACGTCGTGGGCGAACCTGCGAAAGTGGGGGAACACGGTCCTCGATACTAAGTTTCTCGGCTCTAGCGGCCATCTGAATTGGTGGCCGTCGAGGCATTCGTTGAGCGCTCGGCGCTCACGATGATAAAGGGGGCATTCTTCTATTACATGCCTCGCCGTCTCCGTCTCGCCGCACTCGCACAGCTCCGTTCAACTTACTGTTGATGTCTCCGTGGCCGATCAGGAACTGCGTTTCGTGGTGGTCGAGGTGGATCCAGGGGCTCATCATTCTATCGCCGACGTTGTCGTTGAACATGTATGTGGCTCGCCCCTTATCGGAGGAGGTTCGCCACCGCTCCTGCTAAGTTGCCAAGGCTTCTTCCATTAGGTGTCGATTTTCTTCGGTTGTGTCCTGGTTTCCTCTTCTTGCGTGATACAGTTTAGCACGCATTTCCACTATCAGGTCGATGGGGATTACGTCTGCGATCACTTGTAGAGCCTCTGTGGACACCGTACGGTACCCCTTCGTTATCTGAAGCAGAGCCATCCTCTGCGATCTCTCAAGGATTCTCTTGGTTTTCTTGTTCAACAGGTCGCACTATGCGGCTCCCGCATACGTGGTCATCTGAAGATAGAGCCCTTTGTACAACGCACTGAGAGCTCCATGTCCGAGTCCCCAATTCGCTTTAGCCACCTTCGCTAGGCTGTTGAACACACTTCTGCACTTGTGCGCTATTTCGTGCACGTGCTTATCGAGCTTGAGTCATCGCTCAAGATGGACGCCCAGATACTTTATCGATGGGCGCATCCTCATGCTCCGTCCGTTGATGCGTATTGTTGGTGGGTGTTCGGCGTCGAGCTTCCCTCTCACCAGCAGCATCTCCGTCTTCTCGGCCGGCAGTGTGAGCCTCCTGCCGCTGCACAATGTCGAGTCCACTGTGACCGCTTCTTGTCCCTTCATACGCAGATCTTCTCCGGCGTGTCCACCGACGATTATGATGACATCATCCGCGTACGCTATTGCATCGCAATTTACGTCCGCGGACTCCAGCTGCGCCAGCAAGTCATCGAAAACTAGGTTCCTGAAACTTGGACCTAGTATCGAGCCTTGCGGGCAATCTTTTGTCACGGGCTTACCGACTGTATCGTGTTTTCCCAAGAGTTGCACTACCCTTTCCGAAAAATAGCTCTGCACTAGTCTGAAGATGTTTCTCGGACAACTCCTCCTCTTCAGTTCGTGCAACACGCTCGGGCACCACACGTTGCCGAAGGCGCCCGAGATATCGAGCGCGATCCCAAGTGCGTATTTCCACTCCCTCAAATCGTCGACCGTTCTTCTGAACATGACGACAGGTTGACAGGTCGTGGCCGACGAGGAGTGGGGCCATCCTCTTCGCCATCAGTCGCTCCAACAGCTTACCTATCATGTATAGCAAACATATTGGCCAGTATGACTTCGGGCTACTTCTATCTCGGTCCGGTCCATGCGGAATGATGACAAAGCTGCCGACATTCCATCTCTTTGGGAATACTCCTCATTGAAACACGCGTTGAATACCCTGAGGAGCACGTTGTTAAGGCATCCACAGGCTCGCTGGATAACCTCGTACTCGATTCGGTCGGGTCCGGGGCACTTTCCCTTTCTTAGTCGCGTGATTGCGCAGCTAAGTTCTACTTGCGTGAATGGCGGGCTGTCAGCTGACTCCGGGGGGTTCTTCGAGTCCTCGCCGATCTCCAGCTGCTCGGGCGTGTCTGCTACCGCGTCGTTGTCAGGGACTAGTGCGGTAAGCAGGGCCGCGGCTTTGGATCTCCAGTCCGTGGTTTCTCCGTGCGGCGTGCATATCGCGCACGTGGCCTCTTTTCGCTTCAGCTTCCCGATGGCGGTCTTGTGGACGATCCCCCAGGGCTCCCTGTTTCCATCAACGGTGATGAACTGATGCCAGTTCTCGTTCTCCGCGTTCGTCACCATTTTGGAGTAATTCCTTCGCAGGTCGCGATACCGCTGTTTCTACTTTTCCCTCGATGCGGGGTCCTTTGTCACCTAATATATCCTTCTTGCCTTGTAGGCATTCCTCTTGGCCCGTGATAGTACTTCGGTCCACCACGGGATGGACCATTTCCTCCACATCTTCTTCTCCGTTTATTATAATACGTTCAAGTTTCCTGTTCCCGTCAATTGTGACTTGCTGGAACTTTTCCCTCTTGGCATTCTTCGGGTTGTAGCGCGATGATAGTGGTTGT
>NIJG01022698.1:74831-87854 GCA_002201625.1 Euglossa dilemma
AAAATAATTACCAATTACAAACTTTTGCAATAAAATAATTACCAATCACAAACTCTTGCTATAAAATAATTACCAATTACAAACTTTTGCAATAAAATAATTCCCAATTACAAACTCTTACAACCCTAAGAACATTTCCTATCCAATGCCTCTCATTTCCAAAAAAGGAAATCGCACAATAACTCCTCACCCTCTCCCATGACATCGCCACAAATACCCAAAACAATAAAACCACGGTCGTATCAAAGAATTTCAAACCCAACCCACGAGAAAACTCAAACATCCCGCGAATCTCGCGTGAAGAGTTGGAAGAATTCCGGAAGCGGAGGAGGGTAGGGGAAAAGTCGATAGAATCCGAAAGAGTGGATCCGCATAACTCGTGGCCACGAGAGCGAAACGAGAGAGAAAGAGATCGAGTGTACCGAGAGAGAAACCGACAAAAGAAAAGGGGATGAAAAATTTCAATTTTTTCTCTCGCATACGGAAATGTCTCTCTTCTTCATCGTGTCGGGTCACCGAGAAGACGATTCGAGAAAAGCGAGGAGAGGAGTGAAGACAGTCATGGAATTGCGAGATTTCCTGGTTGCTCGAGTTACAAACGCTTTGTCCCCGCGTTAAATCCAAGCGGTTACAGTGTCATGTTATGGAAGCAACACCGGCAATTGTCAGAGCAACGTGCACCCGCGCACTTTTACTTTCCAGTTCTTGCCCAAAGAGGGCCGGCTGTCTGATACGGAACGAGAATGTTCTTCGCCAGTGCCCTGTTGCGTTTTGTTCGAGTTTCTGGATCGTGGACAGATATGGAGAGACTTTGGCTATGTTTGCCCTGAGATTAATGGCACTGCACGTGGCTAGAAAGTTGCCCGGGGAACGTGAAGGGTACGCTCTCTGCTCTGTCTGGCTGTGTGTGTGGCTTTTGCTAGCCTGGAAACGGGAGAATACTTTCAGATGAACGGCTTTTATTTATTTCCGGATCGTTCGCATTTGTTTCCCGGGCTTTATGAGGATCCTTCGAGTGGTGCATGCTTTTCTTTCGTACGTGTATAGGTAGGATTCTGAGATTGGGACGTTGAAGCTACTGGAGGCTGCTTGGAGTTGGTGGGACGAATAAATTGTTCATCGATTGGGATGACAGAGGGAATAGACAGGCTTTTCCAGGATGGGTGTGAAGAATTATTTGAGAGTGGTAGGTTAGAGTTGAGGGTGGATATGAAGAACCTGAATTTGGGTCTAAAGAATGTTGCGAGAATCGGAGGATAGGTCTAAATTATTAATTGACAGGGCTAGTTTGAGTCTGAATAGTTTTTCTAAGATCAGCGTGGGTCTGGGTAGTTATTAGGCTCTCTTCAGGCCCAGGTCTAAATAATCGGGTCTGAACAGTTCTTCTAAGATCAGGGTAGGTCTGGGTAGTTATTAGACTCTTTAGGTCCAGGTCTAAATAATCGTATAACAGTTTGAATCTAGGTCTGCACAATCCCTTAAAAGTTAGAATCTAGGCTTGAACAATTTCTTAGAAGTTAGAATAATGTAGGTCTGAACAATAACTTAAAAGTCAGAATAATGTAGGTCTGAATAATCCCTTAAAAATCAGAATAATGTAGGTCTGAAGAATCTCTTAGTATTCAAAGTCTAGGTTTGAACAATCTCTTAGAAGTCAAAGTTTAGGCCTGAACACTCTCTTAAAAGTCAGAATATAAGCTAGAACGATCCCTTAAAAGTCAGAATCTAGGCCTGAACACTCCCTTATAAGGTCAGAATCTAAGCTAGAACAATCCCTTAAAAGTCAGAATCTAGGCATGAACAATCCCTTAAAAGTCAGGTTCAAGGTTAGAACAATCCCTTAAAAGTCAGGTTCTAGGTCAGAATAATCTCTTAAAAGGGTCAGAATAATCTAGATCTGAACAATCTCTTAAAAAAGTCAAAATAATCTAGGTCTGAACAATCCCATAGAAGTCAGAGTCTAGATCTGAACAACCCCTTAGAAGTCAGAGTCTAGATCTGAACAATCCCTTAGAAGTCAGAGTCTAGGTCTAAACAATCCCTTAGAAGTCAGAGTCTAGGTCTAAACAATCCCTTAGAAGTCAGAATCTAGATCTAAGTTCCTATTTCATAGCTTGAATCTAAGGGTTTGAACAATCATATCACAGTTCAAATTCAGGTTTCAATGATTTTTTAAAAATCAGAATCTAGGTCTAGATAATTATTGGACAGTTCAAGTCCAAGTCTACACAATCCTGTGACAGTTCAACTCCTGATCTACACAATCCTGCTACAGTTCAACTCCTGATCTACAAAATCCTGTGGCAGTCAAGTCCTGGATTTTCCAATCCTAAGACAGTTCAAATTTCAATCTACATAATCCTGTAACACACCAAGTCCTGGTCTACCCAATCCTACGACAATATGAATCTAAGCCTGAACAATCCCTTAAAAATCAGTCTAGATCTAAATACCTACTTCAAAGTACGAATCTAGAAATCTGAACAATCCACAATTTCAAAGTTCAGATTTCAACGATTCTTTAAAATTCAGAGTCCAGATGTCTACGTCTAAATAATTATCATAATACACTTCGATCCCAGATCTAAACAATCCTGTCACAGTTTAAGTTCAGGTTTCAACGATTCTTTAAAACTCAGAGTCTAGATGTCTAGGTCTAAATAATTATTATAATACACTTCGATTCCAGATCTAAACAATCCTGTCACTGTCTAACTCTAAATCCAACTCGGAACAATCCTTCGATACCTTCAATATCAGGGATCCAGATACCTATTTAACAACACGATACTAGGTCTGACCAATCCTCAGACAGACCTCTGAGAACCTGACAGTGACTTGGAGAATTCCGATTAAAATAACGCGCCTCAAGGAACAGCCTTCCAAGAAACACAAATCCCTGGCGTTTCTTAACCTAACCCAGGAATGACACCACGACCTATTTAGACGCCTGGCGTTAATCCCGCGAATTACTCGTCCTCGGTATCAGATCCAAAACGGAAGTTGCACCTAGAGTCTCCCCGGTGTGGTTAGACCAGTTTCGAGCCGAGGAGCGAAATTCGGCGAAGTTCGACGCGGCTGTTTGAATTTGCTGGAAGTTATTCGGGGCGAATTGTGGAGAGGACGAGGAACGACTGGAGGTGTTTTGTTTCGTGGGATTAAGGGGTTCCTCTGATATTTAGCTAGCTTGATACAGTCTCCCCCTGTCTCCCCTTTCCTTCCACCGGATATTATTCAAACTAAAGACAGTAATTCTTCCCGAGTCCTTCCTTTGTTCCATCGCGAAATCTTCGTCGTATCTGGGCTCCTATTTTTCAGACGTTGTATTCAAGAAATCAAGGAATCCCGGGAGGAATAACCGGTGGAATCCTCATCTACTGACGTCTTCAACAGAGTTAAAACAGAGGAACTAGGAGACTCTGCGAAATTCTTAATAAAATCCTCGAAATCAGAGGTTCGCGTATCACAGACAACCTCCAACTAGCGAGCTCGAGCAAATTCTATCAACGAGAAGCTAACGAAAGATAGCAAAAAATGGACATTTGTTCTTCAATTGCAAGTTTGCATCGGTTTCCAGTGTTTATTTCGTTTTGGACTCGATAATTGTTTCCGGAAGGGTACTTTCGCGTGGGATAGAGCTAGGATTTCGGATCGAGAGTCAGGTGCAGGTATAGCACTCCTACAACACGGTTTCGCTATAACACGATTTATAAATTGAAAGAACTCTCCTACAACACGGTTTCGCTCTAACACGATAAGAAAATTGGAAAAACCTTTATGCAACGCTGTACTTTTTCAGTCGCGACGAAGTTTGCTATCTCAACCGTTTGAGTCGCAGAAATTTTTGAAAAAATACAGTCGAAAAACTAGCACTCGTCTTATTTTGCGTCGAAAATGAAGCAGCTGCGTGAAGTAAGTACACGCGTCGCTAAACATGAGCACGAAGAAATTTATTAAATTAAAGTTGCGTAGAATGAAAATAATTAAAATTTTAAATTAGTAATATAATATTAACCCTTTGCATTCGAGAGGCGACTGTCAGTCACCATGAAATTTTGGAGACCCATATAATTAATATATTAAATTTAAGATAATATATCAATATGCGTGATATCGAAATCAAATAATTTTACGTGTCAGTTAGTACGTGATTCTTTATTTACCGTTCAACAAAGTAACGTCAGTTTTATAGCAGAAAATCTGTAAATTTCTACTCTTCTGAAGTCAAAAAATCGTCGAGTGCAAAGGGTTAAATTTTATTCAAATAAAAACACGTTGCTTTAATTACTTATACTTGTTCATCTTCATCATATCACTTATTACATCATTAATTATACCAAATATTATTGTTTGTATCGAAATATGTATATTATAGTATCTAGATATATTATATTAATATTATCTTCTATATTTTTGTATATTGTATTTAGGTGTATATTATACGTCCATAATAATAATGTTAGAATTCATATTTTTGAAAATATTCTCAACTAATTTCGTATTTTATGCTACACATCGACTCTTTTTTGTGTGTTCATTGAAATAATGTATAATAAAACTGACAACGAGAATTGCTTAAGGAAATTTAACNATTTTCTAGGAACCTATCTACGGTGTTATAGGAGTGTTATCTGTATTTCCCATAGAACGAGTCGAGGCTATTGGAATCTAGGAGAGGGCCCGATTGTAGCTCGATGGCCGGTCTGAAAGAATCGTGTTTCCAAGACTCGCGGGTTTTGCCAGAGCTTCGGGGATGAAAGTGGAACACGTGCTCATCAACCCCTTCCGCGACGCAGGGCGCAAAACACAGGGCTGCTAGGCGCCCCTATGAAAGTGGCGCTGATTTGTGTAGGGTGCTTGCAGTATGCACACGTCCTAGAAAGCGCGAACAAGGGTTGTTACCGGCTCGAGTAACTTTCTGCATCTCCACGCTGCGAGCACTTTACACCCTGGCTGCATTCGGGGAAGAAAGGATTAACACTTTGAAAACTCGCGGCCATGGCTCCGCGGCGGAACAGACGTGGGCACAATGCGAGAATCGTCAAAAGGATGAACCTTGGGGGAGAGAGAGAGAAAGAGAGAGAGAGAGGCTCGGTTTTTTCGAAAGCGACGGTTTTTTCGCGCGATTCTTCTGTTTTCACAGGTTTTCAGTTTGTCTCGCTTTTCGCGTGTGATTTTCGGTTCCGTAACCCATTCGAAACGATGATTTTTTTCAAAAACGGTCCCCAGGAACGAAAAAAGGAAAATTTGAGTTTTATTGAAGTTTTAGGAAAGTTTTATTAAAGGCTTCAGATAATTTTTAGATTTTTTGGTACAGAGTAAAAATAATGCCAAGTTTTGTTTTCCTGTACTTTGCAGATTTCATTAGTTCAAGAAAATATTATTTCGACGACTAGTTTACTCGGAATAATTAATAATTGCACGTTACTGTTATTGCACACACGGTGTGCAATCGGTCTCGAATGGTTTAAATTATTTTCCTTCCTTTTTTTGTTATATTTGTTATATTTGCGATATTTCACTTAGGATCGTTGGCGAATTCTTGGGAATGTCTAAGAAGTGCTTGTTTATTTTAATGTTGTGTTTTTTTGTGCTTCACACGATTCTTCCATTTAAAGCGGTTCTTGGTGTGTTTCACTTTTCGTGTGTGATTTCCGGTTCCTTAAATTATTTCCTTTTTTTTTTAATTACATTTGTGATATTCGACCAAGATTCGTTGGCGAATTCTTAAGAATATTGTTCTACGAATTTTTTGTTTATTTTATTTTTGTGCTTTTTTCTTACGATTCACCCATTTTCGAGGGTTCTCGGTGTGTCTCACTTATCCCGTGTAATTTTCGGTTCCTTAAATTATTTTCTTCTTCCTCTTCTTTTTTATTTTGTATTTTATTACATTTGCAATATTTCACCGAAAATCGTTGGCGAATTCTTGGGAATATTGGTCTACGAATTTTTTGTTTATTTTATTGTTGTGCTTTTCTTGGAGTGATTACTTTTAAGTGCCTAGGGATATCTGGTTTCTTCTGTTGTTATTATTTGATGTAAGTTAGACTGCTTATCTCCTTGAATTTTGTATATTTTGTTATTTTTCTTCGACTATTTATAATGACGAAATTATTTGCAAGTTTTTATAGAATATTTGATACTTTTTTTCTTAATATTTTTTGTAGCTTCAGTATTTAATCTTATAAAATTTTGTTTATTTTATTGCTTTTCTCGAATTGTTTATTTTGGAAAAATTATTAGTACAGGTTGCTTTCTTATCCATCTATTATCTATATCTGTGTGTAATGTATGAAAGAGGAAAGAATAAACGAGAGAGTAATTGGAAATAACAGTTGCAATTCAGAAATCGTCGAAAGTAAACGAGAATCCCATGAGAGAGTCACTTCTCTTATATTTCTACTCGATTTATCGAGAAAGTTAAACGTATGTTAATTATATTCGAGATATGTCTTTGATTATGCGAATAATCGTGAACCGTTTACTTAGTCCTGGTTTTATTTCAGTATTTTCTACGATGGTTCTCTAGATTTAGGATAGCGAGGTGTTTCCTGTCTTATGTCGGGAATATTTTTCAAATTCCGTTGCATAAGATTGGGTCGATTCTTGGCTGTTTACGTAATCGCGATGTTTTCGCGGCGGTTCTAGAGATTCAAGATGGAAGCACGCGTTATTTAACTTGCATGTTTTCTGCGACGTTATATTGGAATCCTTTCTGTATTTAAATATAGTGTCCCAGATATTAAAATCCCATTCCCAATAAAATAAAATAAAAGTAAACAAAAATCGAAGTATACCAATTTTGTTAACAATTTTTTAATTCTTTAATTCCTAAATTCTCAATTCCTAAATTCTCAATTCCTAAATTCTCAATTCCTAAATTCTCAATTCCTAAGTTCTCAATTCCTAAGTTCTCAATTCCTAAGTTCTCAATTCCTAAGTTCTCAATTCCTAAGTTCTCAATTCCTAAGTTCTCAATTCCTAAGTTCTCAATTCCTAAGTTCTCAATTCCTAAGTTCTCAATTCCTAAGTTCTCAATTCCTAAGTTCTCAATTCCTAAGTTCTCAATTCCTAAGTTCTCAATTCCTAAGTTCTCAATTCCTAAGTTCTCAATTCCTAAGTTCTCAATTCCTAAGTTCTCAATTCCTAAGTTCTCAATTCCTAAGTTCTCAATTCCTAAGTTCTCAATTCCTAAGTTCTCAATTCCTAAATCCTCAAATTCTAAATCCTCAATTTCTAAATCCTCAAATTCTAAGTCCTCAAATTCTAAATCCTCAAATTCTCAATTCTTAAAATTCTCAATTCTTAAAATTCTCAATTCTTAAAATACTCAATTCTTAAAATACTCAAATCTTAAATACTCAAATCTTAAATACTCAAATCTTAAATACTCAAATCTTAAATACTCAAATCTTAAATACTCAAATCTTAAATACTCAAATCTTAAATACTCAAATCTTAAATACTCAAATCTTAAATACTCAAATCTTAAATACTCAAATCTTAAATACTCAAATCTTAAATACTCAAATCTTAAATACTCAAATCTTAAATACTCAAATCCTAAATTCTTAAATTCTTAATTCCAAACTTCTTAATTCTCAAATTCTTCGATTATCAGATTAAAATATCTCGCTTTATAAATCATTTCAAATTCAAAAATAAATTAAGCCACTAATTTATTCACATTAAACAACGCCACCTGTTCTAAAAATTTCCACGCTCCAAGAAAGAACCGAATCAACCATTGAAAAAGCAAACCCAAAATCAAGCTACACCGATTAATGAATATTCATAAATTCTGAGAATTAAAACACGCCGATTCCTCGATAATCCTAACTCCGAAAACAGAACAACCCGAACCAAAGCAAAAACACGAACAAACGGGTAATTTATACATATCCGAATGCAGAAAAAAAAAAATGTTGGAAACTGCGGCAAAAGGCAGAAAAATCTCACGATTTCCACGATCCTCTGCCGAAGAGGTATACGTACACCGAGAGAACCCGTCGATATTCCAATTTCTCCGGAAAATGCTCGCCAAACACGGCACGTCTGCGAAACTCTCGCGGAACTCGCGTTTTCTAAACTCTCGCTCGCCTACTATCCCGGCATTAGGAATGCGTCCGTGTACCGCCGCGACGCTTATAACGCGCATTCCTCGAATCCTCGCTTTCCAATCTCTGTCAAAGCCTCTCTTCTCTCCGAGCTTTTCTCCAACCCTCCTCGTGTCCGACTCTCGCAACCAACCCTCTCTCTCTCTCCTCGTGTGCATCATCGCTCGATAAAACGCGGCGCGAATCCGAGAGTGTTTACGAGGATTCCTCGTGGATCTCTCTGGCTGTGGATCACGTGACGCGGCTGGCCTAGGGAAATTTCAGTTACCGTACATTCTTTTTCCCCTATATATTCTTTTTTTCTCTCCCCGGTTGCTCTCGGCCGGCAACGATGTATTAAATTACGAGTACTCGAGCCTCAGGCCGGCTGGTCTCTCTCTCTCTCTCGTCTCACGGTTGGATATGAATAACAAATTACCCGGACCGGGAATACGTTATCGAGAATCGATAGGTTCGCTCCTTTAATGGACGAAAGTGACGTTATAGGATATCGAGGTTTGGCCGCGCGAGACGTGACGGTTTTACATATTTCGCGTAATAAAAATGTCGCCGGAACAGCGAGCCAAACGCGGGATATTATTGGCAGGATATCTCGGCAAGATCTACCCATGGTGGACAGTTTTAGCTAGGGAATTCGCGATTACAGAGGCGATCCTCGAGTTTCTATGGAAGCTGGTTCTGGGTTCTTCGAACGAGGACGATTTATGGTGCGGTGAGGGTCTTGTTATGGGTGATGTAACAGACCGGGTGTGATGAAGAAATATTTCAGGGAATTTTTGAATACCGCGCGAATCGCGGATATGGAATGTTCTTGTCCAAGGATCTGAATCGTAGAGATATAATTTTATAGGACGGGAAAATAAGGTGGGAAAATTCGTGAATGATTTTTACAATCTTATTGTTAAAAATAGGGACGTAGTTATTTCTTAGTTTCGTAGTTACTTTTTCGTACAAGAATTTAAAGTCAATGTATAGATATCAAAGCGCACGGTATTCGTTAAAACCGATTTGTTGCGTTTAACACGTTCGGTTAAGTTTCTAGTGGACACAAATTTTAACGTCGCACCATAACGATGACGAAGAGAAAAGCAGGAATATCAACAATGTAACTCGTGTAGGTTCGTGCATTGCCGATTATCTACATTTACAGAGCCTTCGACAGATAAAAGTGAAAATAGAAATGAAAATTCTGGGAACTTTTAACCCTTTGCGGATGACAACATCTTCGGGACTTTTGCGAATTTCATAATACAATAAAATGATCTTATAAATGCCGCTGTTTCACGGCCACTTGCCTAACCGTTTAATTACAAGCCGTCCTTGCTGCTCGAGAGAACGGCAAATGTTTTGCGGAAAGATGACAGGGGAGAAAGTAGCAGAATAATTGGGAGCAAATCGCGACGAAGAGGATGTTCGTATTGTCACGCGAAAAGGCGTTTTCCTCGAGGAATGTGGAATGCGTTTTCAACCGCGAGAAAGATCGCGAGACGCTAGAGTATTTAACCCTTCGCGGTCCGAATAATATATTTCAATTTTGTTACCAGTAGCCCTTAACGGTTCTGAATTTATTATTTGGAATTTATTTCGACTAAAAAATAGGGCTATTTAAATAAATGAAGGAAGAAACAAATTCGATTAAAAATCAGTTATATTTACACTATTGTTATACTTTGTAATTATCAAGTGTAAATCTCTTGAAACAATTTCCAAATGTCGAGTCACACTCGACATAGGACCCATAGGCGAGCCTCAGTCATCATTTAATCAAATTTTAACCCTTTGCGGACGACAACATCTTCAGGACTTTTGCGAATTTCATAATACAATAAAATGATCTTATAAATTCTATCTCATAAAAACATTATATTTGGATTATTTATCTATATTTACACCTTTAAAATTATATCTTTACAAGAATCTTTAGTTTCACTTCGTGTGATACTTTATAAAACATTCACCAAGATACATTCTCATCTTCTATCGCTTTGGTCACTTTCCATCGCATTAATTTCATTATAAATACGTCGGATTTCGGCATGAACCGTATCAAAACAAAATTCGTCCTCACTATAGCTGAGTTCATTTGTGAAATCCATTTTTGTAGAAGGTTCACGCAAAATCACGATAAACAAACTCTTCTGATGCTTTTGTCACACTCGTCAAGTCTCAACTGATGTCGGAACCATTGTCAAGAGCTACACTCTTAGAAGAATCTTTCATTACCTTATTTCTGTTATGATCGGTCATTTCACGCATCGTATAAAAGACTATCAACAGCTAAGGAACCTTTCCAAGAACCAACAGTGCGATCCTATCGGTTGGAGATAACGAAATCTAACAACGCATGTCGCCTCTCATTCGTCTCTCGTCCGCAAAGGGTTAATCACAGAATGGTTGCCCTCGAAAAATACTGTGCCTAACACTAACAAAGGGAAGAAACCGTCTGACCACTTGGAGATTCGCAAGAATCAGCAGGATGAGCCTGTAAGAAGGATATGCGTCCTGTGTTATCAAAAAAGAGGCAAATTGTCGAACGCAAACAAACAGAAAAAAACCTTTAAAAAACGACAACGTATTGTTTGAATTGCACAAAATCGACACATACGTGCTTGGACTGTTTCAAGGAATATCATGCGACGTAGATAAAGTAATATTTATGATACCCTACATATAAATTCATAAAAACTCTTACTGATTGCTAATTCATAGTCGAAATAATAAAGAATAAAATGACAACATTCTAAAAATATGAATAAACGCGTTAAAAATATGTTAATTATAGAAATAAATACAAAACCAAGAAAATAAAGGTATTCCATCAAAATCTAAACAAAATTATTATATCGGATCTAAAAATAAAAAAATTCCTATATATAACGACAAAATTAAATAAAAGTCAGATTCTTAGTATTTTTAGATTCCCTTTGATACTACTAATAATAAAAACCAATATCTTTTCTAATACTAATCGAATATTCTTTTAATATTCATTATCGGGAATATCTGTGCAGGTAATTCAAAAATAATACTAAAAGAAATTACCAAAGAAATACAGATGATTCTAATACATTAGGTCGTCCCATAAGTTCGTTCCGAGATGATATTTACATTCTTCGTCGCATTTTATAAACTATATCGATGATTAACGCCTTTGCCAACGAACTAGAAAGAAGTCGTAGAACAAAAAGGTGACTAAATTTTTTCTTAATATTTAAAGGTTTATTCGATGTATAATTTTAAATGGCAAAAGTAAAAACCTTGTAGGGCTTTATCATTCGCATTGCGAGAGATCTCTATCTCAAAATAAATTTATAATGTGCAAAATTATGTCACAAATATATTTATCATAACACAATTTTGTTTCAGCAATTCTATCTATAACAATTACTCGTTTCGGATGAGATAAACCGTCCGGCGCTTACCATGTGCCTTGGAGTTATTTTTTGTTTCTTGTGCAATATTACTCATTTTAATAAAAAATATATTAGAAATTTGATGTACATACTTTGCAATAAATGATCTGTATAAAGTTGTGATAAAAAGATCACTTTTCCTATGTGCAATTACGTTTCGAAACAGAGAACTCTATTTTTCTTGTATCACGAATACCTTTGTTATTTATATAATTTTCAACGAATATAGAAAAACTAGCATCACCGTTTCATTCTCTATTTTCTCCTTAATACACTGCTCTTTGAATGATGTAAATATTGCTTATCGTTTGATTTTTATGAGCCATTTTCTAAATCCTAGTAAAATCGTAAAATTCGGTCAGTTGTTTTCCCATAAGCACCTCTTTTTCGCCTACCACTAAAAGGGTTAATTTTTGCCAGATTCAAAATAGTCACCCATTACCGCACAATAAAGAAACCTGCGAAAACAAATCACTATTCATCTTAATCGAAATCAACCCCATTTACGAGCATTTACAAGAACACCAAGAATCTCTGAACGAACTTCCGCAGTGACCCCATATAATGGGGTTCTAATCACGAGTCACCCTACTGGATATAACCACGTGACTTCCGTCGACGACTAGCCGCAAGCGTCGTTCTTTGACGACGCCGTGTATTTCTGTGAAAATCGGAAACAACGACCCTTGTATCTCTTCTCTCTGATCGACGAGAAAAATTCGCGTCTTCCCTAAGACGCGCGTCGAAGGGAAACACGAGCGATGGCGCCGCGACGGCGACGGCGAGCGCAGCGCCACGCGGCCGACTCATTAATTATTCATCCCGCGTTTTCGTAAACGCCGCCGCGCTAGAGCTGCGGGCCCCTGGTAATTTCCAAAGCGGAGAAGCCGGCGTTTTTCACGGTTTCCACCACCGGCGAATCGCGACGCGAACGCCGAGTGTCGCGACGCGAGCTCGTCCGGATTCACGCGGCATGAATATTAAACGCGGCCAGACCCCCCGGTTCGAGTGCCCTTCTCTCTCCTGAGACTTCCACAGCTGTGCTGCGTGATTTGCCGCGGTTACAAGAAAAATCTACGATATAGCCAGAGGTGGTGCTGGTTTGCGTACAGAGAATCGTGGGGTTGGATAAAGGGGTAAACGATGACTGGGAATGGAGATTTATTTGATGACCGATGGTCTGTGATTTAGATTCGGTGTCTTTATTGTCTGCCTGCTGCGAATTTGGTGTTAAGATTGGGTTTTTAACCCTTTAGCACCGAGCGAAAGAAGCGTACTTAACACTTGGTTTACGGGACACGTCAATTTGACGGATCGGTTGCTCCAATTATTAGATATTAACTGATTTAATTAACTTATATTAAGTCTGTTAATATTGCGATTGTTTTCAAATAAAACCCATCTCTGTTTTTTAAAGAAAATACGTGGCTTCCTTTACCCTCAAATCCGATGGATACTCATAGAAATAATTATACAAAAAATGCCCGTAA
>NIJG01022698.1:139777-154329 GCA_002201625.1 Euglossa dilemma
AGTCATGGTGTCAGAGTCATGGTGTCAGAGTCATGGTGTCAGAGTCATGGTGTCAGAGTCATGGTGTCAGAGTCATGGTGTCAGAGTCATGGTGTCAGTAAGAAAGTAATAGTTGTTATAGCGAGCATATATAATCAAAGTTTAGCTGGCTTGAGATTGAGAGGAAATCACAGTTGTACTTTAGATTAAATAAATCTGTGTTTGTTGTAAAAAGTGTCATTTGGTTACTAGTGTCAGAATCATGGTGTCAGAGTCATGGTGTCAGTGAGAAACTAAGAGTTGTTATAGCAAGTGTGTATAATCGAAGTATAGCTAGCTTGAGATTGAGAGAAAATCAGAGTTGCATTTTAAATTAAATAAATGTCTTTGTTGTAAAAAATGTCATTGCTTAATATACTAAATAGATTTTTGTCTATCCTCTTCTTGATACAATGATCCATTGATTTTGTTTTATTGGCTATTAATTATTGTCTTCGCTGTTTGTATATATTGCTTGTGATTAAATTCGCTGTTCAGACTGATCGCAGCGCATATTCCGGGACTATTCTGCAACCACTAAAATAACAGTCTCTTCTCGAGACGCGTGTGCAAGTTTAAACACGAGCCAAGTTGACTGACCCCGAGGTAAACCATGTTTGTGCTGATGAATTAGATAGTACGAGTTCTGACAGCGATGGTATGAAATTCTCGACGAATTTTGATACTAAAAGTGGAGAGTGCGACCCACGGATTCTAAAGATCGATGTTAATTAATTAATATATCGGAATGCCGAAGTGAAATAATTTTACGTCTTCTGATTCAGCAACGAAAAAATCTCTGAGTACAAAGGCTGAGAGCGAAATAACTTCACTAGCGCCACCGTGGCTCATATCTTCGGTGATTCTTCGATAAATAGAATTATTGAGTAGAATAGAATTATTTGATTGGAAAGAAAGAAGTATTAACTCTTTGCATTCGACAATAGTTTCGTTACAGAAAAATGGTAATTCGAAGATTTTCTGCGATCAAGTCGACGATATTTTTAAAACACGTGGAATAATTTTCCTTCGACATTCCACTCATCATTGGGTAATTTTAGATTCGACATATTATTTAACATCGATCATTAGAAACTGATTAAATGGCAACTGAAGTTTTCATGAAGGATTTATCTCGTGTTCGCTAACTCACTAGCGCCACCATGGCCTATATCTTCGGTGATTCTTCGATAAATACCGTGCATAGAACAGAATTATTCGATTGGAAAGAAAGAAGCTTTAACTCTTTGCATTCAGCGATTGTTTCGTTACAGAAAAACGGTAATTCGAAAGCTTTCTGCCACTAAGTCCCCTATATTTTGAAAACGTCAAATAAGAAATCGTATACAAATCAAAACGTGGAATTATTTCACTACGACACACTAGCGCCACCCTGACCCATACCTTCGGTGATTCTCTGATAAATACTATGCATAGAATAGAATTATTTGATTGGAAAGAACCCTTTGCATTCATCGATTTCTTCATTACAGGAAAACGGTAATTCGAAAACTTTCTACCACTAAGTCCCCTATATTTTTAAAACGTCAAATAAGAAATCGTATAGAAATCAAAACGTGGAATTATTTCACTACGACACACTAGCGCCACCTTGACCCATATCTCCATCAAACAATGCGATAAATATCTGTTATACACTTAACATAATAATACCTTCATCTATAAAAACGGACAAATCTTTATTATTCCGGTTAGCCTCGCGTTCCATTAACTCACTAGCGCCACCGTGACCCGTATCTCCACAAACCGTAAACATGCTAATACGTACGATTTCTTTTCTAATTTTATCGATGCGGTATAGACGTCTCTTTCTTGCTCGCTGACCATATCAAACGAACGTGATTTCGTTACAGAAGAGGTTTGACCTACTGCACCGTGAGCAATCGTACCGATGTGTCCATTGCGGGAGGCAGAAACTCTGACGTAGTTGAGAACGAGCTGATCCAGGGGCTAGAGAGAGGTTTCCTGGTGTAAGGATCACGCGAGGATTGCAGAGGCGGATCATCGCGAGGATTTCACGGCGCAACAAGCAGTTTTAACGAGCCGCTGACCAACCGCTGAAAGACGAGCACAGAAGAGGAGAGGACACGGACCCGGTCGTTATCGCGATCGGGCAGCAAGCACACACACCGCGGATCTATCCCTTGGTTATTCCGATTCCCACGGATCGTTCGCCGCGGACAGAGAGAGGCCAAGTTCGTTCTAATCCAGTTCACGCGAAAACGAAGCTAACGGAAGTGCGGGGACGAGAGCAGAACCGACCGAGGGTGTCACGGCTGACCTGTCGCTTTAACGACGAGCCCTGCGTGAAGTCCCATTACCGGAGCAAGGTGGACGGATCTATCTCGCCCCGGGGACAGGCGCAAATATAGACGTCTTATAATCGTTCGACATTATCGTACGACCCACGTCGACGACACTCGTCCGCGACGACGACTCGATGGCACAGCCAGAGAACCCGAGGCAAGCAAGGTCGCCGGACAGGGTGAAATTGATGAACTGGGGTCCCTGTCTGTGGGGGTTGGGGTGCAAGACGGGTATTGTGCCTGATGGTGATCCGAAGTGACTCGGGTCAACGCGGCTGGGGTAACGAGTCGGTCTTTACGTCAATGCCGGAAATTTTTAGCTTCTATATTCCAGGTTTATAAGCTTGTTATTTATTATTTATATATGTCACGATTAATGCGATTATTTGGACGCGATTATTAAGTGGGATTATTTGAAACGTCAGATTAGAAAACGTCAAATTTCCATTTAGAAAGGATTAAAAAATGCTGTGAAAAAGGAGAGGAACAAGATTCCACTTAGCATATAGTTTAGTGTTTGTATTATTTAATGCGTAAAAGCCTTCTTGATAATGCTTTTACATGGGATAGTGGTGGTGTTGAGGGAGCTGGAGCCGTTTATATGATTTTCAGATTGGTTTTTTTGTGTGGTTGATGGAACTGCAAATTGTTAATTATCTAATGATGGCTTGCATTGTTTTTCACAGCTTTCGGTTTAATTGAGAAAATAATTGTTTTAGTATATAAGTATGTAGGTTATTAACCCTTTGCACTCGACGATTTTTTTTCGCTACAGAAGAGTAGAAACTTACAGATTTTCTGCTTAAAACTGACGTTACTTTTCTCAGTTGTAAATAACGAATCGGATAATAATTATCACGTAAAATTATTTGATTTCGATTTGTCATATCGTTATATTATCTTAAATTTGGTATATTAATTAATTTGTATCTTCAAAATTTTATGGTGACTGACAGTCACCTCTCGAGTGCAAAGGGTTAATTTGTATCAAGTATGAAGTTAAAGATTCATTCTTTAATTAAACAATATAGTTTATTCAATGCCTAGAAGACCTGCAGCAATCTTAAAGTCAAAAGAAAACCCTACAAAGTATTAACTATTTACATTAGTTCTTTATCGTCAATTCAATTTCGTTTTTTTTTCGCATGAATTTTTAAAAATTAAGCATTTGTACTAATACTTATTGTATATACAACTTGTTTCGGTTTTTCTAATGAATTTTACAAATTATACGAGCAACAGATTATTTTTGTCTATTCTGGATATCTCCAAAAATATATACAACATATTGTTTATAGAAAAAAATAATTAATGAATTATCATTTCACGAAGTTTCGTTTGAAATCAGTCGATGTACAAATACTTTCTGCACCCAGTGTATATTGTTACGATAAACACTATTAATCCGAGAATTATGTATTATTGCCAGCTATTATTTGTAATCATCACTAAAAGTTTNGAAGTTTCGTTTGAAATCAGTCGATGTACAAATATTTTCTGCACCCACTGTATATTGTTACGATAAACACTATTAATCCGAGGATTATGTATTATTACCGGCTATTATTTGTAATCATCACTAAAAGTTTCCTAAATCAGATGAATTCTTGAATAACACACCAGTTTTTTGACTAGTTACTATCCAGAAGATTAATAATTTTTCTTTGGAAATTATGACACGAGAAACAGCGAATAACGACATTTTATAATTTACAATGAAAAATCCAGTAAATGGCAATTTTAAATTACACGAATATAACCCAAACCTAATCCAAATCAAATGTAGTGTTGACTATATATAATAACCTACAATTATATATAATTACCAGATTAATCATAGTTATCGTAACATATATATTATTCTAGATACCTTTATCAAATCATTGACAATTGTTATTTGCTACTGTTCCTGCATATTGATTGGTTATCTATGGTATATATTATGAATTGATAGGTCTAGTTTTGAAAGCCTGGTGATGTGTTCATGATAATCAGAAGTAATTTGAGTTACAATGATAGTACACATGAGAAAATGTTTAATTTAATCAACTCGTTGTTTATTGTTACTTGTTTATTATATGGTATCTGCTGTACTGGCTACTGATTGGTTATCTACGTATGTTACGATATACCTTACAAATTGATAAGTTTAATTTTAGAAGGCTGGTGTCGTGTTCATGGTGACCTGAAGTGACTTAGTTTAACCGGAACAGCCAGGTTTAAATACATCTTGCAAGATTGAATTTAATTTTTATTAGGTACGAATAGATATTTATAAGAAGAAATATTTATAATCGGGATCGTTGAGTTTCCCTAGCATAGCCACTGGCAAAAAAAACGATCAAAAATTTAAAAAGTGACATCAATCGGACAGGATGTATATTAATTTCAATAAAAATAATAGTATTAATACGATAACCTGCCAAAGGAATTATTACACAGGAATAATAAGTGAATTGTTTGAAATTCCTTATGTCTACCAGCATATCGTTAAATCACAGACAATTTTGCAGGAATGGATAATAAATAAATAATTGAGTCCTCGTCAAATGAAGAAAATAATTTACAAGTCCTAAGAAACAAGAAAAAAGAAGAAATGACCACTGTCGGAAAACGGTTATTTTATAAAATCAAATTTTCACAATAATCCGTAGGAATGAAAACCGAAATTCAAATCGAATTCTGCCACAACTATTCTTTAAAATAAATCATATCACCAGACGTTCTCTGCTATTGACACACCCTGTATTTATGGCCTAAAACTATAATGCCTTTTTGCTGGCTGAAATTATACTAATTTTCGTTCAAATAGAATCACAATCACGTATGCTCTCTCATTTATATTGAATTTAACCCATTTGCATCATTAAGCGAAATAATCTGCAGCCAATAACTGTTGCTCATCTATTTTAAATTTACTTAGCCTGTAGCTACCTAAAAAAGCAAATATTTATGCTATAACGTCGCATAAAATGATTTTATTTTAAAGTATATATCATTTTAGGATTAAATATAAAGAAGAGTTTGTTTGTTACGCTTTATTTCAATCAAAGACTTGAAAGACTCTCTAGCAAATGGGTTAACCCTTTGCGGTCCGAATTATATTTCAATTTTGTTATCAGTAGCCCTTGGAATATCTAAATTTATTATTTGGAATTTATTTCGACTAAGAAATAGGGCTAAATAAAGGAAGAAACAAATTCGATTAAAAATCAGTTATGTTTACACTATTGTTATACTTTGTAATTTTCAAGTATAAATCTCTTGAAATTTCCCAATGTCGAATCACACTTTGCACTCCACGATCTTTCAGCTACAGAAGAGTAGAAATTCACAGATTTTCTTTTATCAATTGTTGTTTTTTCCAATGATTGTTTTTTTAACGATTGTTGTTTTTTTAATGCTTGTTGTTTTTTTCCAATGATTGTTGTTTTTATCCAATGATTGTTGTTTTTATCCAATGATTGTTGTTTTTATCCAATGATTGTTGTTTTTATCCAATGATTGTTGTTTTTATCCAATGATTGTTGTTTTTATCCAATGATTGTTGTTTTTATCCAATGATTGTTGTTTTTATCCAATGATTGTTGTTTTTATCCAATGATTGTTGTTTTTATCCAATGATTGTTGTTTTTTTCCAATGATTGTTGTTTTTATCCAATGATTGTTGTTTTTATCCAATGATTGTTGTTTTTATCCAATGATTGTTGTTTTTATCCAATGATTGTTGTTTTTATCCAATGATTGTTGTTTTTATCCAATGATTGTTGTTTTTATCCAATGATTGTTGTTTTTATCCAATGATTGTTGTTTTTATCCAATGATTGTTGTTTTTATCCAATGATTGTTGTTTTTATCCAATGATTGTTGTTTTTATCCAATGATTGTTGTTTTTATCCAATGATTGTTGTTTTTATCCAATGATTGTTGTTTTTTTCCAATGATTGTTGTTTTTATCCAATGATTGTTGTTTTTATCCAATGATTGTTGTTTTTATCCAATGATTGTTGTTTTTATCCAATGATTGTTGTTTTTATCCAATGATTGTTGTTTTTATCCAATGATTGTTGTTTTTATCCAATGATTGTTGTTTTTATCCAATGATTGTTGTTTTTATCCAATGATTGTTGTTTTTATCCAATGATTGTTGTTTTTATCCAATGATTGTTGTTTTTATCCAATGATTGTTGTTTTTATCCAATGATTGTTGTTTTTATCCAATGATTGTTGTTTTTTTCCAATGATTGTTGTTTTTATCCAATGATTGTTGTTTTTATCCAATGATTGTTGTTTTTATCCAATGATTGTTGTTTTTATCCAATGATTGTTGTTTTTATCCAATGATTGTTGTTTTTATCCAATGATTGTTGTTTTTATCCAATGATTGTTGTTTTTATCCAATGATTGTTGTTTTTATCCAATGATTGTTGTTTTTATCCAATGATTGTTGTTTTTATCCAATGATTGTTGTTTTTATCCAATGATTGTTGTTTTTATCCAATGATTGTTGTTTTTATCCAATGATTGTTGTTTTTTTCCAATGATTGTTGTTTTTATCCAATGATTGTTGTTTTTATCCAATGATTGTTGTTTTTATCCAATGATTGTTGTTTTTATCCAATGATTGTTGTTTTTATCCAATGATTGTTGTTTTTATCCAATGATTGTTGTTTTTATCCAATGATTGTTGTTTTTATCCAATGATTGTTGTTTTTATCCAATGATTGTTGTTTTTATCCAATGATTGTTGTTTTTATCCAATGATTGTTGTTTTTATCCAATGATTGTTGTTTTTATCCAATGATTGTTGTTTTTATCCAATGATTGTTGTTTTTATCCAATGATTGTTGTTTTTATCCAATGATTGTTTTTTTTCCAATGATTGTTGTTTTCTTCAATGATTGTTGTTTTCTTCAATGGCAAATAAGGAATCGTATAATGATTAACGTACAAAATTATTTAATTTTGTTATCTCGCATGTTGTTATATTATATTAAATTCGACATATTAATTAACGTGAGTTTTCGAAACTCGGCGACTAAGAGTCGCCTCTCGAGTGCAAAGGGTTAAACAACATAGAATCTTCCAGCAATGAAAAACAATTTACCCAAACCATACAGGGTGTCCCAAGCATCTGGATAAAACTATCTCTTGAAGACTCTCGGGACAGCCTCTCAAGAATTTAATCAGACCCAATTCCACGACGCGCCCTGTACTCTATACTTAAAAAGCTATTTAATTCAATGACGTCTCATAATCCCATCTCGGAGACAACGCGGACGACGACGAAGCGCCATTTTTTCCCTGGAAACAGGTCGCACCGATGCGACACCTGCAGAAGGGAAGCACCCAGAGGCGCATCCGGCCGATTGTTTCACCGATCGTTAAACAAAGGTCGGCAGATCGTAACGCAATCGTAGCAGATTCAATTGCACCGGCTGGAAAATAACAGAAGACCAAACGGTGTTGTTCCCGGAAGCATCGTCGATTTAAAGGATTACGATTTAAATTAGCGTGCTTAATAATATGCACGACAGCCCTCGCGATAGATTCTAAAAATCAAAAACGCGCGAATTTCTGTGAAACTTGGATATGTTATATATTTTTCAGGTCGCTGATATCGAATCAAAAGTTAAAATTAAAATTCGAATTGTCAAATCGAATATGGCAAATTGAAATGCAAAATAAACGATGGTTATATCCTATTCTTTGGGTTTGGAATTTCAAATCTAATATGAAAATATTAGGCAACATGGCGGATTAAAATATGAAATCCTCGACAATCCTTGAGTTCTTTAGGTTCTCGAAAGGGAAGTATAAATCCGTGAGAAAATTTGCGAGATTTTTCTCCGCCCATCGTGCGCGGATTTTTGTGAAACTTGGATATGTTATGTTTCTTAGGTCTCTGATTTCCGAATCTAAAGTTAAAATTTTAAAATTCGAATTATCAAATCCAATGTGACGGATTAAAATCCAAAATCAACGCAGCGAGTGAGAGACTTATATAAAGGATGGTTATATCTTATTCTTTGGGCTCGTAATTCCAAATCTAATATGAAAATGTACAAATTTTTAATAATGGTTCCAATATGGCGGATTAAATGATTCCCTCCGGTTTTTGGAGACGCAGATTGTATACTTAAGCCAATTCTAAACTTAAAATATGAATTTTGTAAAATTGTATGTAATACGTACTACTAAATGTTTAACAATTTTTTTTTTTGTGCGAATAGCCTGCGAGATTGTACTTTGTACTTGTAAAGAGTGCAATCTAATTTTAAAATACGCCAAGGTGCTTAATTATAGCGAATCTTCTTGCTTCAAACGCTAATTTTCCATGTTTTTAATGCGAATAACATTCAACGTTCGATAATACTTCTTAGCTTAGAAATTTTAAACTTTCGGCTATATTCGTGAAATTGTCGGTACAAGTTTAATAAATCGCATTTGAGCCTTAAATATGAGCAATGCATGGTAGCAGGTATACGAAAAAGGAACGAAAGAATAAAGCAGAAAGTCTAAGTGGAAACTAACATCGCGTATTATTGTGTAATAAATTCTTTATACGTAGAGCGAAGTCCGGGCGCCATTCTTGCAGTATTTAAGCACTTTCCTTAATTGTCATTACTAAGAAATGTAAATTAATGCAATGTCATTATAGAATTAGGATCAATACAGTGCTATTGTTAGCGAAAATAGGTTTACATATAAGAATGTATGGTTCTTCGAGCTGCAAAGTTTTATACATACGGATTATCCCTTGACATACCTGGTTTTGGCATACTTCAAGTAGCCGCAAGGTCGGTATTTCGATGATTTATACCACGATTATAACGAATGACTATTTTCGACTTGGAATATTAAAATATTGGGTGGAGTGGTGGGTGAATGAACGAGATGTTCTTTGAAATCTTAATTTCTTTCGCGCTGAATAACCAGAGACGCGTTACAAAATCCGACGGTTCCCTTTTCGTTCGATCAAGCTATACTTGGTTAAATTGCAAAACGATCAAAATGGGCCAGGTCAACGTTGTAGTATACATTCTACGGAATACCCAGATACCTGATTTATGTCCGTACGACGCGTTATGGCATGTTATGAGTATTCGTACGTAAAACATACCGTAAAGACTTCAGACATTTCCTCGCTTAACGTTAAAATTCATAGTTCATCATCACGCTTCCGACCAAAGTACGATGCTTCTTGCATACTAGATGCTTGTAACTATCGGAAACAATAAGAGCAAACTTAATTACTTCTAATCTCTTTGTTTACGAGACGTTTCAAGTACGAAGATGATGTTACTCGTCTTCTCTCTTTCGCGAGGTTCGTCTCTCGCTATAAGAACAATAATTCATTAACACTAGATTTACGGGACCCGTCAATTTGACGGATAGGTTGCTTCAATTATGCGATATTAACAGATTTAATTAACTTATATTAAGTCTGTTAATATTGCGATTGTTTTCAAATTAAACCCATCGTTTGTTTCTTAAAGAAAATATGTGGTTTTCTTTAACCTAAATCTGACGGGTGTCCGTAGAACTAGATATACATAAAACCCCCGTAAATCTAGTGTTAAATCGCATAAAAATTGGGAAATAGGTACTTCGAAGTATCTAGAACACTTCTATCTACTAAATTTCAATTTATGAAAACGCGAGAACCCATTTTTGGCCACTGTTTAGGGCTCGGCTCGCAACAGGATTACACCGGGTAGCCCGTTTATCCACGGTCCATTTATCGGAAAGAATCTTCTCGCACCGGCTGATTGCCACCAGCGGACGTTGGTTATCCAAACTATTGTCAAACGACGTTCCAATTACACCGGGAACGTTAATCACCGGCGAGCGTTCATTTTCTCCGATCCGCTTGAGAGTGTAATTGCTACGTGCCGGCCCGGGAAACAGGCAAATTAGTTTTCACGGAACTCGAATAACAATTAGCTCTATATTTCTTGGCCTGATTACCTCGGGCCCTCCTTCGGCTGGCTAACGGGTCTATTTTTGCCCGGTTGTCTGACGATAATCGCGGCTGAGAGAGATTATCGGGAACCTGTTAGGTCTCAGCGAACCAGCGTCTTCGAATTAGGTAGCGGATCTATGACGTCGAGCGAAAGAATCGGAAACGAGTTATGGTGGACCTGGTTCTGACCATTTTTTTCAGGGTAAGGATACTCGAGAAGCTAGCCTGGTTAAGATGAGACGTGTCTTCTAGGTTGATTTCTGCGAAGAAATTGTTTAACGATGATGTAATGGTGGGACGAAGCTCGAAGAATCGAATGAAGGAAATAAATTAGGGTGGATCTAACAGTTTTGTTCAGTTTTCGACGAGCAGAGTACTTGAGAAGCTAGGAAGCTATGTACTAAGATCGAATATAGATGAAGATATGTGACTTGGTATTTTATGTTAACCCTTTGCACTCGAGAGGCGACTGTCAGTCACCATGAAATTTTAAACACTCATATTAATTAATATATGAAATTTAAGATAATATAACAACATGCGAGATATCGAAATTAAATAATTTTACGTGTTAATTATTATTCGATTCTTTATTTACCACTGAAAAAATAACGTGAGTTCTGTAACACAACATTTGTAAATTTATACTATTCTATAACCAAAAGATCGTCGAGTGCAAAGGGTTAATTTCTGTGAATAAATTATTCACTGATGATGTTTACTTAACACGTTGTCGTAATTGACGACTATAACCGTCCGATCTTTGGCAATATGTAGGCAAACGACGGATATAGCCGTTGTGAACATTTTAATCAATAAAAAAAGGACAGTGTTAGTACGAAGTGTAAAAATGACATGATCAGCAAATGACGGTTATAGCCGTCGAGAGTGTTTTGGAAAAACAGTGAACAAATGTGATAATTTTCACTTCCAAACATACAACTTACAATCGATTTCATTTGGTAGTTATAAACAATTGAAAAAGAAGTGTGTTTCTGAGCACGATCGTGAAATTAAAAGTGTGCGGCAACGTGTTAATGATGTTTATGTCTCCCTACTCGAAGAAGAAGCTTTTCTTATGTATCTGTAAGCTCGGTGATGCCTTTTTTTATGTCAAAATATGCAAAGAAAATTATACGTTCGCGTTTGAAATGAGCGAAATTATTTTTAATATCGTTATTGTCGCTTATTCGTGTTTAAGTATTTTTAGAGGATACTTAGTGGTGGTTTATTGTCTCCCTATGTGAAATTAAGGGATTTAACCCTTTGGGGACGAATTTCATAATATACGCAAAGATAACATCGACTCGATCGAAATTAAAAGGTTCGTGGTTCGGATTGCAAAGGGTTAACCCTTTAAGGGACGAATTATTCGACAAAAATCGGCTAGAATTTTTTTATTGCCGATTTGACGAGGTAACATCGACTCGATCGAAATTAACCCTTTGAATACCGAGGAGCGCAATGTTGTTCGTTCATTGTTGTGGATCCATGTTTCTCAATAAACTGCAAAAGTAAACATTTTTCCGCAGTCGATTTTCTAATAGATGAGTCTTGTCTAAAATAGGTTGGATCAATATTCTGAAATGCTCAAGGAGATGATATTATACAGATCTTATATTCTGAAATAATACGAAATTAATAAGGAACGTGTTCAATTCGTAGAGAATGTTGACACAGCTAACAGAATCTCGTTGGATGATATATTTAATAGAACAACAGAAGTGATGAGGAATAGAAGAACAATCTTATGACTTTACCTAGAAAATTATTGACAGATCTAACAGTAATAGTGAAATCAACAGTAAAACCCATAAGAAACAGCACAGAACTAAGAGACCTAGTAAAATTATCTATAGAAGATTAACCCTTTGCGCTCGAAGAATTTTCTCGTGGTGAACAACGCAATTCGAAGCTTTTCTTATATCTTTGTATCCTCGCTAACGCTTTTAACGATGAAACGAAGAAAGTAAGGCACGTGTTTGCATTAGATTATCTAGTTACTTCGTGAATACTTATTTTTGATATATTTATAGTTTCGTATTCGTTATTTAGGTTATAGTATTAAAACAAATGGCGACTGACAGTCACCGCTCGAGTGCAAATGGTTAATAACAGGTGATCAAGTGTCAATTATCAACTGTAACGAGACGAATGTCATAATATAATATACGTGGAAATCTTCTGACGTTTTAGAGTAAAAGTTGGTTACAATATAACGAAAAATAACTGTAATATTGTCATAGATATTGCACATATTTTTTAATTCAGAAAATTTCCCTCCATTTATTATTTTTAATTATTTAACCCTTTGCACTCCGCTGTCCCCTCTCAGGGAATATTGAACTTTATTAGTGATTAACACTAGGTTTACGGACGTTTTTCAATACCGTCATATTAACGGGTAAAAAAAACTACGTATTTTCTTAAAAAATAAAACCATAAGTTTAATTTAAAAAACAATTATGATATTAAAAAATTTAATATAAGTTGATTAAATCTATTAATATTGCATAATTGGAGCAACTCATCCGTCAAATTGACGGGTCCCGTAAATCTAGTGTTAAGAATAGTAATAAAAAAATCGAATAACAACTTATTCCAGCACAACTTTTTGAGAAATGTATGTTTCTCTGAAACATTGAAGATATAGTAAAATTACTAAGATATATAAAAGAGAACACGACCATCCACATATTCGGCGAACATTATTCCGAGTGCAAAGGATTAAAAGCTATAATCTACATCTTTAATAAATTATCATCTATTTAATGACATTCGTATTTTCCCAATATATAATTGAAATTTCGAGTTAAGACAAGAAGAAGGCACTAAAAATCGTCTAAAAAAATTGTACTAATCCTCGGAATTCTCGTCAGAGATAAAATTGCAGGAATAAGAAGAAGTAGGATAGAATTGAAAAAATTTTCGTCGCGTTTAATCATTTACATTACAACTCGACATATTTTCCATTGTGTCACTCTGTTGAATCTTCTTTACTGAAAACACTGTCGCGTGGTAATCTATTATTTCGAACAGATTAACTATCAGCCGGTAACACGAACTTGGTTCTGAATTAACCTATAGTGGTAAGTAGGCAGATCGTCGCGTTCTATCCCCACCNGTTTTATAGCAGCAAATTTCTAAATTTCTACTCTTCTGTAGCGAAAAAAAAAATCGTTGCAAAGGGTTAAACCATCTAAGCCGACCTAACAGAGTAAAACGAACGCGTCCTCGTCTAGCATAACTATACAAGGAACACGATGCAACAAAGCCAGGAACGATTTTATATTTCAACTTGCGGCGGCATTAGAGGAAGAACGCGTGACGCGAATAGAGTTTGCCTGAATGCATTTCGAAGCCAGGCCCTTTCCGCTCCATTTCACCGAATAAATCTCACCCCGGGCCTGCCAAACGAATAAACGAAACAAGGCTCGCCTGACTCGCCGTCCCGAAATCAGAAATCCCTTTCTATCCGACCTATCCTAACAACGGACACCTCGGCGAGCCAAAACGTAGCTCGCAGCGGTAAATCCCGATTTCCGGAAGATAACCGCGCGCAACGATGGCTTCCGCCAGCCCGAGCATCGCGATGCTCTGTCCCAGTCACCAAAGGAGATATTCCAGGGTGAGGCTGAAGGGGTGTTGCTGATAATTTATCGCCACTGTAATTTCGCCAACGAGAGAGGGAGCCTCGGACCTCTAACTAGAGAGCTACCAGAGGCTGCTCTCAACCGAATAATTGGACAAAAATCAATTTTCCTTTCCATTCGATGCTTTTGCATCGATCACCTACCTGATCTGCGTGAGTCTAATGTACGTGTGTAATTGTTTATTCAATTTTTTCGAAGACTTGTTTTTCCCTTTTTTAATCACTAGCGTTGCTATGGATCCTATATTACGGCGAATAATTTTAATTTTGTAATTTTATTAATATTTCGAGGAATGGAATTATGGTGTCGATTCTATTTTTAAGTATTTCGTACTTTTGGGGAGATGTGTAGAAAAAATGGATTCAGTGCAGAATTGACCACACAACGAATAACATTAGGTTTATAGTGTCATTCACTGTTATGATAGGTTTTTACTATCAACTCTTTGGTTTTCACTAGCAACTTTTTTTTTATTATTATCTCTGGTTTCTACGATTAACTCTTTGGTTTCTACGATTAACTCTTTGGTTTCTACGATTAACTCTTTGGTTTCTACGATTAACTCTTTGGTTTCTACGATTAACTCTT
>NIJG01022698.1:169460-186991 GCA_002201625.1 Euglossa dilemma
AGTTATTATCGCTTATTCGAATTCAAGCTATGGCATTAGAACGAACGATGACTGAGAGTCATCTCTCGAATGCAAAGGATTAATTTAAAAAGAAGAAAGATCGTAAATATTCTCCAAGGATAAATAAATCTAAGTACAAAAACTGCATGGCAATATGTATCATGGTTTCCTCGCAAAAAAATCTCAAAATATAGAATTTTTATACGCAGGCTTACGAAAGAAAATCGAACCGAATTATCTCATGCTAGCTACAACCGAGTGGAATAAAGAAACAATTTTATAAATTCGATTTCCTCGATTCGAATTGAAGTTTAATCTTCGAATAAAAGCGTCGAATAAATAGAATACACCATTGGAGAATTAATCGTAGCTAGGAAAGAATTTTACATAAATAATAGAGTTGTATCATAGCTGTATTTTATCCTTTCATTCGATCCGTGATATTTCCCAAGTTTTCGATACTTTTTCGACTAATATCATGGCGAGTGAACTACCGCAAATAATATCGAGCAGAAACGAGAAATTATCCGTTTAACGAGGATAGAATCGCGTAGGAAAATACAAGAGGAACGACGCGGGATGATGAATCCGCCCTTAAACGCGGCCGGGAATTAATGGAGAAGGAAGAAAAACAAATGTTAAAATGGTCGCTGTGGAAATAGCAGAAAAATCAATAAGCGAGGCAGAAACAGTTATCCATCAGCCATACATAAATCCGTATCGGTCAAAGCTGCTCGCTAATAGCGGGCAGGCACTCGCAAATGGAGCTTCCCGACGCGATTCACGCGGGCCATCGCGACGCTTTCAGCAAAAATAACAAATTTTCGCGCGCGATGCGGCCGCAGGTTGTTCCCGTTCTGCGATGCCACTCGATATATCCCCGGTGCCATCAATAACGATACAATAACGGCAACAATATTCGTGACGGGGCCGTTTACGCGAAACAACCCTCTTTCTTCTCTTCTTTCGGGCCCTCCATTTTCGCTAAACGATCCAAACGAGTCGGTGAAATCTCCGGCCGGTTTTCGTCCGTCCAAGGGAACACCTGTTTCGTCTTCTGACACGAGAAAGATTGCTAAGACTCGGCCGAGGATAGGAAGAAATAAATCTATTTGGGTGGGCAAGACCAATTCTCCAATTTCTCATTTTTTTGTCTGATTTCTGAATGATTTCACGAAGTGTCGTTGTAATAAACCAGGTAGTAAACACTTTCGTGGTCAAATTACTGGCAGACATACGTAAATTTAATTTCCAATATTCATGAAATACATATGATACAACAGAAGTTACTTCGCGTGTATTTCAAAACCATTGGAAACAAATAAGACACAAATTATTGGAAACATGACAGCGCATTTGCGAAGTGAGATCTATGGTTTCCAATGAACTTGGCATGGGTAGAAGTGGGTTAAAACAGTTTTGTAGTAAAGATAGGTTCGATTTCGATTTTTTACGAAAATTAAACACGTGAATTATTTTGATCACTCGATAATTTTTTCGTTAATAATAGAGAAATTATAATTCGAAGACCTTCTGCCATAAAGTCAACGATATTTTCTAAACGGTAAATAAGGAGTGTTATAGAAATTAGGACAGAATTATTTCACTTCGACATTCCACGAATTCCATGTTGAATAATTATAAATTTAATTTAGTAATTATCATCGATCTTTAAAATAATTACTAAATTAAATTTATAATTTATAATTATTCGATTAAAATTTGATAAATGGCGATTGAGAATCCTATCTAGAATGTAAAGAGTTAATAAATAATACCGTTTTAAGGAGATCTTTTGCTTATAGTTATGAAGTTTACGGTGTAAACGATGTTTTGAGGAATTTCCGAAAACAATTAGAAGCAATAGATTTTGTATTTATTGTGTTATTATCTTTCGTGCGAATATACTCGATTATTATCTCATTCCACTCACGACTATCTGGAAAACGAAAATTCGTACGAGGAGAATCAAAACTTGGTTTTGTAGATGAAGAATGACTTGACTATGCGATGTGATAGAAATTGAGTCCAGAAATTGAGTCTTTCCTCAGTTTTTATACTCAAGTATCTTCTACATCTGATATGATAGTCTATTTTTCTCTGTCGTTCATCTGCTAAGCATTCGCAAGAATCAAGGCTCGTTTCTTTCGATATCCTGAGATCATAATACACCTGGAACTCTTTACTCGATAAACGCATTCTCAAACGTCTATCAATCTCCATCCTTCGAAGATAAAAATAAGTAAAATGAGTCACGAGAGGTCAAGAAATCGATTATTTTTCTTGAAGTAAACGTTTCCGAGAATACTTACCATAAATATTGGACTCGAATTCTTACAAACAACAGATTAAACCTGCCTCAACGAGGTTGCGTCATTATTATAACAAAGACGCGTATTTTTTAAAATATTTAGTTCCTTCGTTGCTACCATTTCTACCAGAATTATTCGAAAATTTCAATTCCTTATATGTCCATGGACACGTGACAGTTAGTCTCAATGCGGGTCACGTAATTCTTACACAGAAAGAAAGTGAAACTTCAAACGCTATAAATTGTAAAATTTCTCAAAATTCGATTTTCTGAAACGTTCTCCGTGATTTCTCAAAAAGCGTTCGACAGATTAACATGAAAGTTTGCGCAAACATTCAGTATATTCACAGCTGTCAATCACCATAAAATCGTGAAGACCCATATTAATTAATATATCAAATTTAAGATAATACAACAATGCTCGAGATATCGAGATCAAATAATTTTACGTGTTAAATATTACACGATTCTTTATTTACCAATCAAAAAAAAAATAATCGTGTGAAAAGGGATCATTGACACATTAGCACGTGATTCCTGAGAGCTGGAAAATCATGTGTCGAGTCAATCTTTCTTTAAAAAAAAATGCAGGACATGTAGAGTCCACCATAAAGTCCAAAAAGCCTAAAAAGCTAAATATTCCTATTCTCTCCCTTCTTAGAAAAAAAATGCAGCATATGTAATCCACCATAAAGTCCAAAAACCCTAGGATGCTATTTTTTAATTTATCTCAAGTACCAATCACATCTATATACCACACAACATATTCCACACACTTTTAAGATTCCTATTCTCTCCTTTCCTCGTCAATCGATCATCATACGTAGTAAATAAAAAAGAAATACGCGAAATCGCGAGAAAAGGGGTCGCTGATACATTAACATGTGATTCGTGAAAATTGGAAAATCGTGTGTCGAGTCAACCTTTCTTAGAAACAGAAAAAAAAATGCAGCAGGTGTAGTCTACCATAAGGTCCAAAAAGCCTAGGAAGCTATTTTTTAATTTATCTCTAGTACCAATCACATCTATATATTACATAGCTTATTCCACACACTTTTAACCCTTTGCACTCGACGATTTTTTCGCAACAGAAGAATAGGAATTTAAGGATCTTTTACCACAAAGCCGATGATATTTTTTTATAAAAGTAAACAAAAAATCGTATAATGATTAACGCATGGAATTATTTAATTCCAATGCATCGCACACTATTACACTTAAATTTAGTATATCAGTTAATATCGGTTGCTAAATTTTATTAAATGGTGACTGATGGTCACCTCTCGAGTGCAAAGGGTTAAGATTCCTATTCTCTCCTTTCCTCGTCAATCGATCATCCTACGTAGTAAATAAAAAAGAAATACGCGAAATCGCGAGAAAAGGGGTCGTTGATACATTAACACGTGATTCGTGAGAACTGGGAAAACCGTGTGTCGAGTCAAGACGAAAAGCATTCGACCGGTAAGTGTGGACACGGCAGAAATTCACACCTCGGCGGAAGAAAGGTATAGCGAGAGAGAGAGAGAGAACTGGTCGCGAGATAAACTGCTACGAACGTGGGACTAAATGGAATGACCATTCGTCGACGGTAACACGCTCGTAATTCTAGCTCGTGCCTCGATCGCTGATTAAGAATTATCTCAACGCGACCAGGCTTCTCTCTTTCTGTTCCCCTCGATAAGATAGGCTCGTGCCTGCGCGCAGTTTTAACCAGCGTTGATCGATCACTTCGGTTGTCCGCGAGAACAACAGCAGCAGGTGAAAATTATTTCTATTCCACGATTTTCCAACCGACCAACTATCTCTGTCCTTCTACTATCTCTCTCTGGTTGATTAATGTTCGGTACGCGCGAATTGAACATTCCAACGCCGCTCCCTCCGCGAAATATCGATTATGGATATCAGAAATCGTAATTAAAAACGTGTAGCTGTCAATCGGGGGACTCGTTAAGTGGTCCGCGCTTAATCACGCGGAAATTATGGTAGCCCGTCTTTATTCAAGGGAGGACGAGAGCCACCCTCATCCCCTAACCTTCTTCCTACGTTATTCTCTCTCTCTCTCTCTTGCTCTCTGTATCTTGGAGCCCTTTGTATCGACCCGCGAACTAATTTCCGCGGCTTTTAATCCCCGAATGTAATTAAGCGCGGTTTGTCAATGCGTTCGGGTAATTGGTGTAATTATCGGCGGTATCAATGAAGACTGATACATTGCCGAGGAACCGAATTGTTGAATGGATTCTTATTGTTATTGGCAATATTGTTCATGTTATTGTAGTAGGTGGATATTGAAGGAATATATTTGGAAATGGAATTAATGAATTCCTTTTTTAAGGAAGAGGGTGCTGTGTAATCTGCGAATAAGGAAATATTGGGATTAGGGATTTGAAATTGTGAATAAATGTGATCTGGATTCTCTTTTATTGCGAAAGTAACATGAGCGAATAATAATGATACGAGTTTTCTGTTATGTGAATATTTTGTAACAACTGCAGCTCGATGGACTAGTTAATTAGGGGAGAACATGAGCGAATGATAATGATACGAGTTTGCTGTTATATGAATATTTTGTGATAACTGTAGCTCGATGGACTAGTTAATTAGGGGAGAAATGTTTATTAAATGTTAATCTAAATATTTGATCCAACTAATTTCATGTAATACCCAAAAATTCAAGTTTTAGATATTTATACCGAAGAAGAATCTCAAAATTCTATTGAATCTAGATAGAATCTAGGTAGACGATCGTTAAGATCATCGTATTGGATGCTTAAAGCTTATTGAAAACAGTTAAGATAACAATGCTCATTTAAAAATACAATAATATTTTTAAACAGCAGTGAATATTATACTTGGCAGTTTCTAATGGCATTGCAAAAATCTTTATACAATTATTAGGAGATAATAATTTTGTTAGTTGTATTAATTATTTTTTAAACCTGTAACAAGAAAATCATTTGCAAAATAATGCTATAGATTCGATCTTTTATTTACATAAGTACTTAACAGTATATTTTGTATGAATGAGATATTTATGTGATATATTCTCAATTTTTTTCTATTATAAAATAGGAAATGCAAAAGAGGCTAGATGGTTAAATCCAAGTAGCTAATTTTTATAACAAATGTTCATTCAATCAATCCTATTGAAAATCTTAATACCTTGAGTGTGAAGTCAAGAGGGTACGTGACGCCGTTTATTTAACTCCCCAATTCTAATCTAATGTTTATATAAACAATCCTCGAAATTTAGATCTCGTAAACCAATAAATTTTATTCACGGTTTATATCCCAGATTGACTCTTCGAGATTACGAAACTTATCTTTTCAACAGAAAATAAACAATTTTGGAATCCTGTTTACTTGTGGCTCGTACCCTGTAATTATATTGGCTGGTATCGTTCTTAAAACAAATTATTTTTGGATAGCGTACCATAATCCATCGACTTCTGTTATGAAACCGATTCTATAAATCGTAGTATCAGAAACATCGTTTGCTTTTGGTCTGATAGAAAATATGCATTAGATAGCAATGACTAATTAGCAAAAAATTAAGGACGCGTGTGAAAAATTACGTTCCGAAACTTGAAACAATTTTTCTGAAAACCATGTGTGCAAGATATCTCGAGATCGAATCGACCACATAAAATTTTGCACAGATCTTTATTATAATATTTATTAGGCATTGATGATCGAATTTTTTTAAATTCTTAACAATTTAAAAAATTATTAACAAAAAATAGTGAAATTTTTCGTAAAAATTCGATACATTAACTTTAAATAAGTGCCATTTTGTTAATTTTCAAAAAAATTTCAATGTTCGAATGTCAATGCCTACACACTAAACGACCATATTGAATAAAATTATGAGGGACTGTTTTCAAAAATTTAATATTGTTTTAAAATCACGAAAGTTTACATTAATCAGGCGATTACTTTTCCTTCAATATTTTCATTAGTATTATCAATAGGATTATTAGTAGTACAATAGTATCGATACTACTAACTGTCAGCAAAAAATTTATACCCGATATATCCTACCAACATTTCCTACAATTAACATTTCTACTCCCCCAGATACAACTCGTATAAACCTTACCGTTGTAAAAAGCGGTCGTAGAACAATTTAAAAACAGTAAAAAAAAATCGTCTTACGTGGACCGTGCATTTTCGAACGAATAATTTGCAAGCGCGCTCACACGTATCCCGCGCGTCACCTTTACAATGCCGGAAAACACCTAGACTGGAGAGCTTTGCTATCTCATTAAGTGTTACGCCACTCGACAACACCGAGGACCGTAATCAGTATTCCGCGCGAGCCACCTTTTCGATACAGACAGAGCCTGCGAGTAGAAAAAACGAGAAACAACCGGGCAACACACGGCAATTCCCTTTCGATTTCCATACGGAACACACGAGAGATAAATTCGAAACGCAACGGAGACGGGGATGAAAATATACAGGCAATATCTCGATATTGCGACGAAACACGGAAACTCGGATGACCATCTAGGTCGTGGTGGCCCGTAAATTAGCGAAAATGTGCAGCGAAAACACAAAGAACGCGGAGGGGCCATTGTTGTCCGAGCGAGTCGCGAGATAATGGCCGCGCGATTTTCCTACGCGCTGAAAACGCGAATGTAGCGTCGGGAGAAGTAGACAATTCGATCGGGTTCCCGGGCGAATATGGCAGACGTACGTCAGAAATACACGCGTAACGTGCACACCGGCGACCGGTTCCCCTAAATTCCTCGCGAAATTCCAGCGTTGTTCGAGGCGATGAAAACCAGAGAGGCAAACGATCGTCCCTATCCCGGGGACTGGCTCTCTCAATTTCCCGGTTATTTCACCGGAGAGCGTTGTTGAAACGAGCCACGCGAGTGCTTTATGTTTGTTTTTCATTTCCTGCCGAAAAATCGCTAATTATCGGCCACGGGAGCGCAAAGCGAGCATGGGCTGTATTTTCCTCCTCGTTTATTTCCCTCCCCCGTCCCTGTCTTTTTTACGACGACGTCCAGCATATTAGTCCGATGGAAAAAGGAAAGAGAGAGAAATAAAACGGCTAGGAGGACTCATTAAGTGGCGCCCCGCTGCAGTTCCTCGGTTTCTGCCGGAATATTTTATCGCGGGTCTACGTAACCGCCATAATCAACGGCTACTACTCTTGCAAGTAAACTCTGAACCCTTCTTCACCATTTTCACCGCATTCCCTTGCAGAACACGTTGTTGCGTCGCCGTTGCTTTCTTCTCGGTGTGTGTACAGCGAAAGAGAGTGGAAGAAAAATTCGCGGCGGCCGTTCCGGCTAGTTCCGGAAGGATTCGGTTCCGTTCGTTAATCCGAGACCCCCCACTCCTCGGCCAGACCGCAGTACGCGTCGAGAACGCGTCGGGAGATGTGCTCTCCTCCGGTCTAAAAGGTTTAACCGTTGCATCGTTATATTTATGCGGCTCGATAATGGCGAGAGCCAGCGGGGAGGAGAAAGGAACTTTAATGGCCCCCGGAATCCGTGGACCAACGGCAATGGGTCACCGCGTAACAATGCGAGGAAAAAACGGTGAAAAAGGAAGGATCGATGACCCGAGCACGATCGTGCAACGTGTGACGAACTTCGTGGATCGCGAGGGTGGGGGAAGGGAAGGAAGAGGAAAAAAGAAAGAAACCCTTGCACGCGAAAGACCGCTGTGTGGTGGCGTCGCGCGCGTTTACAATGCTGAAACGAGAAAAGGTCAGCCACGGGCCCCGTTTATCTTCCAGCCATCTAACGTTTTTCTCCGCGTCTCGATTGCTTCGCGCATCCTTCCTTTTTCCTTTCTCGGCCAACTCTTAAGGTAATCGCGGAGAATCTTGCACGCGATATACAGACCCCGGTTCTTCGGGCTCGGTGTATACAGCGGCTTTGACAGGCCGTTCGAAGGGACCGCGTTCTGAATAGAAGCGTCACGTAAATTTCGGTCCTTTTACGCTCCGCGATGTCGAACGCGTTAATGCACCGGTGAGTTATTCGTTTCTTAGAATACCCGTTGAAGAATTGGGAAGCGGGTATACACGTTGATTTGGAATTTTAATCCAAGAGTTTTTTAAAGTACTAGAAAGCACAGATGTAGAGGAGAAAATGCCTATACGGTTTCTTAGGTAATTTATTTAATTCCTTTTTCAAATAATGCATAATTTACTGACGTGTTGGACATATGTATGAAAATTTATATATCTTTGTTTATTTTACATTGGAAGAAAATGGTAATATTGGAATTTCTATAATATTATCGAGATACTGGAAAACGCCGTTGGAAATACGGTCTCTCTCGCATAAGAGACACCATTGGCATCCGTTGACAGGTGTAAAGAACATTTTTGACGGGAAATAAATTTATCGTAAAAATATCGAATTAAATTTTAATTCGAAAACAAAATGGAGGTAATATTCAACGATGGATTTAATCCTAATACTGGAATTTCTATAATATTATTGAGATACTAGTAAACGCCATTGAAAATGATCTTTCTCACAAAAGAGACACCATTACACTCGTAGATGTCGAACGTTAATGTACTAGTGAATTATTCGTTTCTTAGAATATACGTTGGTTTAGAATTTTAATTAGAAAACACTAGAAGTAATATTGAACGGTGAAACCGAATATAAAGTATTAAAATTACTTTTAATTACGCGATATGGTAATAACACTAGATTTCTATAACATTATCGAGATACTGGTAAACGCCATTGAAAATAAGATCTTTCTCGCATAAGAGACACCATTGCACTCGTAGATGTCGAACACGTTAATGCACCGGTAAATTATTCGTTTCTTAAAACACACGTAGGTTTTAAAATTTAATCAGAAAGCACCGAGAGTAATATTCAACAATGGACCTAGATCTAAAGTATTAAAATTAATTTTAACTACACGATACGATAACACTAGAATTTCTATAATATTATCAAGATACTGATAAACGCCATTGAAAATATCCGTCTCACGTAAGAGACACTATTGCCATCTGTCGGCAGATCCAAAGAACAGAAATTTATTAAAATTCACCGATAGGAGTTCAACGTACAGAATAAACGACCCCATACAGCCTAAAGGAATTCAATTCCCATACTCTAACACCGAAAGACAAGTTAACTATTTTAACGCTAATCCAACCGTCGAGCGAAAAGAGTATATATATTCCTTGTGAGAAGAAACGAGGGAAATTTACCGATCAACCCCGGTATTAATACGTCCAATAAGATTCACAGGGGCACCGCGATATTTCACGTTTACCGCTGGCCAGGTATTTCAAGCCGTAGGACTGCTTGAATATTTATCACAATAAAAGCAGTGATAAAGCCGGCGACTTTATTACCGGCTGCCGTAAAATTTCAAACGACCGCGCCCACGCATGCGCGGAGGTGCGCGACAGTTTTTACTGCGCGAGAAGAAGCAGCAGCAGCAATCCGTCAAAATTTTCTCCTCCACGCTACGTTATATTCCTCTCTCTATCTATTCACGCTCGGACGCGTAGAGCATTGTCGTTGCGACACTTTCTCTCGGTGGAACCGATCCTCTTTGTGCCCGGGACAGGCCCGAGGGCCCGGTGAAAAGAATGCAGATGCGTATTCCCGCGGCGTGTAAGTCATAGCCGGGCCGGAACAATGACAAATAAATTTCAGGGGAAACAACGCACTCGCGGGCTAACGCCTTTCTCGGAACACGGGGCCCGTTCACGTCCGTGCACCTATAACCGTGTTGTTGGAAAGTGAAACGGTCTACCGAAACGGTACCGTTCTCTCTCCGGCCATTTATAAATTACAACCGGTGCGCGAGCAAGCGGAGGCACGCTTGTAGAAGCGAAGGGACAACGACGGGAGAAAAAGAGGGGAAAAAAAAAAGAAGAAACAGCGACTGGACGAAACCGGACCGAAGGCAGCGGTCGATAGAGAAAGACGGGTAGAGAGAAGGCGACGAGACGAAGACGAACGCGAAAAGAACGGGGCGCAGAGACGCGTAGATACGTCCGAGGGAGAGAGGAGGAGCTGGATCATAAATGGACGATCGAAAACGAAAGGGAGAAAGAGCCGCGAACGGCCACCGCGCGGCCTTCCTTCCTCCGGCCGACGGCAATTTGCACCAGCCATTCGGACAGGTATACATTCGAGAATTGCACCGGCGAGGCCGTCGCTGTAATTTCACGGAAAGTGCTCGAACAACACAAAGGCGACGCAACAGAGCCTGACTCTTTCAGGTAACGTTTCCCTGATTCCCTTGGACGCGACCGGAGGGCCCAGACGGTCCCCTGGAGGTCGGGTTATTGTTAGCGGAAAGCCGACTCTGCGCAAGGTGCACGCCTAGGTGCCCGTACAGGTGCAAGACGATCGTTTGCTCAGGTGTCGGCCTCTTTGCTTAGGCCCGGGCTCGCAACACGTCTCTTTCCTCTTTAATATACCTACGCGTCCGCCAGGCTATCGAGATTATACCTGAAGCACGAACCTGGCCTGGCCGGGAGGGTCGAGAACCTCGCTAATTGGTATTTGCATTCCTAGCGCGATTCGAAATTCACTCGGCGGGTAGTAGATCGGTGGAACGTATCGGAAGCAGTACTAGAATCGGCATATCTACTGCTGATGAAGAGAGATATACGTGGAAACGAATCGAAGAAAGAGACAGAGTGTACGCGCGAGAGATAATGAATTAAATATTTCTTTGCTGCAATATACGTTCCATTGCGCGTAGAACAACGTGACTCACCGGTCGATAGATTACGAGAAACGCGCTATCTTTCCGATCGCGATATCGCGCCTAGCTATTTTGACATGCTGGCTAACGTCGAATTGATCAACTTCCTCCCTGATCTAACGAACAGAGCATCTGCGGCGAAACGGTAGCGTCACAGGTGCAACCGAAAACGTCGCTCGCCATGCCGGACACGCAGAGAGCCCGTAACTGGTGAAAAACGCGCCCACGAACAGCGCTGGTGCACCGGCGACGGTTACGCGTTCGAACGAATTCGGTAACGGTAACGGGACGCGCTCGGGACGTTTGAATCCGCAGCGAGTTTGCCGCGCTTCCTCGGGACACCGGTGAAAAGAACAGCGACGCACACGATTTCCGCGGATTCGACGGGATCGAATTCCGACATTCGGTTATCGCGTCGCGAACGTTTCCCTGGAATTCCACGGCACTGCGCATTGGTTAACCACCTGCTGAGCGATCGCGTGCCAGCCGGAATACCGCGGTGACTTCGGTCTCTCGGCGAAAGCGCAAAAACGTTCGTGGGAACGTGCACGTGTCCGTGGCTCGCGTTTCGCCTGGGATTTTTATTATGATTCGTTAAACAGCTCACCTATAAGCGGCAACAATGCGAAGACAGCGACAGTAGCAGCAGCAGCCCGATGATGCTCGTGGGCTGCCATCGTGACACAGGGATTCCTCTTCTTACACTGGACGCCGGAGATCTTTCTCTCTCTGAATTGTTCCCTTTTCCACAAAATCTCTCTTTCTCTCGCTCTGTTCCTCGGCACTGACACTAACACTCGGTTAGCCGCGGGACTGTGCTCTCGATTCGAAGTCGACCGATATCGAGAACTAAACGATACAAGGCATCGGGTCTATTACCATTAAACGACTGTTGCCGCACGTCGTATCGTCACGCTAGCCGATTTCGGACTGTGGCGGGGAGCAGCTCGTACGCGCTCGGCTCGGCCTTCGGCCGCGCTCGGCTATGTTCGGCCACCACCGGTGCGCTACTCGGCACGCAGGTACGAACGCGAGGCAGCGAGTGGGAAAGCCACGATCTCGCGGAGAACCGCGAGATCAACCGATTCTTCCTCTCCCGATGTGTTTCTTTCTTTTTTTTTTTTTTCTCTCTCCCCGAACGTTTCTTTTTTCCTTTCCTTTACGCGCATCCTTGCATTTTTATACGCCTCTACGAGAATGCGACGTCCTTGCGCCGCGGCTCTCCTCCTCCTTTTGCCCGTTGAATATTCAACGGGGAATGTTTCCGACTTTTTTCGGGGCATCGGATGTTTCTTGCATTAAAGAATATCGCGCGCGCGCCTATATAGCATTCAGAGCTATGCTAATCGCGGGCATTTTTAATCGATGCTTCACCGCCCGGCTAGGCAAACCTCCGCTAATTAAACTCTCTCTCTATGAATCGCTGAGGAATTAATTGCGCCAATTGTACATGCAGATTAACCGTGAAGAGAGTTATCCGGCACGAAGGAAAGTTGTATATTTAACAGTAAAAGTCGGTTACACGTGTATGAAGTTTCTCTGTGGGTACAGGGTGTTTGAGAAGTGCATTTTTTCGAATCCTGTCGAATTGAAACTAACTTTCGTTGTTTACGAAGACTCGTCGCTACTCGGAAAAATAATTTCACAGCCTAGTATATTTTTTTTTTTTGTTTTCGTCGACTCGTGGCAGATAATATAGAATTGTTGTTGTTAATTTTCTTTCTTTTACGAATTGCAATATACTACGACTTGGTTGTTTTCATTACTGAACATTTATTCGAATTTTTAAAATAATACATACAGGGAAGAGAAAAACTAAGTCTATACTACGTTAATATTCAAATAGCAATAACTTTGAGAGAAAAATTCGTATCATAATGTTCATGGGGCCAATATAAAGGGTAAAGCTTGTACTTTCTCCCCTCGCAATTTAATTTCGTAGTAAAACGTAGTTTATTATACATGATTTCTTCTTTATGTACCTAAACAGGAATACAAAGAATTTCTGTAGCCTTTACGAACGAAGCTAGACGAAATCGATTATTTCGTAGTAAAAAATTTATTTTCCTAGTAAAACGTAATTTATTATACATAGTTTCTTCCTTATTTAACCAAAACAGGAATAGAAGGAATTTTCCTTTTTTTAAAAACGAAATTTTACGAACGAAGCTAGTCGACGAAACTTAAAAATTCGAAAAACTTGAAAATTTTTAAAACGAGGACATTTTAAAGAAGAAATCGCTTATTTCTTAATATAACATAGTTTATTATATATAGTTTGTTCTTTATTTACCAAAACAGGAATACAAAGAATTTCTCTAGCCTTTACGAACGTAGCTATCGACGAAACTTAAAAATTCGACAAACTTGAAAATCGTTAAAACGAGGCCACTTTGAAGAAGAAATCCATTATATCCCTCGATTCTCAGTTTCATCGACTAATTCACGTATCACGGTATACGTACGCAAAAATTTCGAGTGAAATAGTGACCCAATTTCCGAGATATCTTTCCCGCCAATGCGAAAAGAGCGGTTCGGAGAAAAACGATCGCATACTTGCCCTCGATATTTCGCGAATTGCCTCGAAAATTTGCAAATTTTCTTCTACGAACGTCGTACTATCGTCGAACTCTCCAAAAAGAAAGGAGAAAAAGAAAAATTCACCCCTTTTTCTTACATTGGAGAGCCAGTGATTTTTTCGACTCGGCCATCGCAATCTGTCGCGATAATTACCTCGAAAATTATATTATTATAGGCTGCGTGACACCAAAAATTTACAAATACGCTCTACGAACATTGTACTATCATCTAACCTTCCAAAAAAAGAAAAAGCAAGAAAAATCGACCCTTTTTTCTTACTTCTTCGGGGGTACTAGGAACCGTTGATTTTTTCGATTCAGCCATCGCAATTCGCCGCGCTAATTAACTCGAAAATTATATTTTTACAGGTTGCGTGATACCAAAAGTTTACAAATACGTTTAATGAACATCCTACTATCATCCAATCCCCTCTCCCCAAAAAAAGAGGAAAAATCGACCCCTTTTTTTTACTTTTTCCGAGGTACTAGGATCCGTTGATTTTTTCGACTCGGCCATCGCAATCCTCCTCGTTAATTATCTCGAAAATTATATTAAAACAAGCCGCGTGGCCCCAAAATTTGCAAATACGTTCTACGAACATCATACGATCGTCGAACCCCCCAAAAAGGAAAAATGGACTCCTTTTTCTTGCATCTCCCGCATGACTAGGGACCGTTGACTTTTTCGACTCAGCCATCGCAATCCTCCGCGCTAATTACCTCTAAAATTATATAGTTACAGGTCGCGTGACACAAAAATTTGCAAATATCTTCTACGAATATCCCACTATCATCCAACCTCCGCAAAAAAAGAAAAAAACGGAAAAATCGACCCCTTTTTCTTACATCTCCCGCGTCACTCTGGATTCGTTGATTTTTTCGACTCGACCATCGCAATCCTCCGCGCTAATTACCTCTAAAATTATATAGTTACAGGTCGCGTGACACAAAAATTTGCAAATACCTCGTACGAACATCCCACTATCATCCAACCTCCGCAAAAAAGAAAAAAACGGAAAAATCTCCCCCTTTTTCTTACATCTACCGCGTCACTCGCTAACCGTTGATTTTTTCAACTCGGCCATCGCAATCCGACGCGCTAATTACCTCGAAAATTATATTATTATAGCCTGCGTGACACCAAAAATTTACAAATACGTTCTACGAACATTGTACTATCATCTAACCGTCCAAAAAAAAGAAAAAGAAGGAAAAATTGTCCCCTTTTTTTACTTTTTCCGGGGTACTAGGATCCGTTAATTTTTTCGACTCGGCCATCGCAATCCTCCTCGTTAATTACCTCGAAAATTATATTAAAACAAGCCGCGTGGCCCCAAAATTTGCAAATATCTTCTACGAACATCCCACTATCATCCAACCTCTGCAAAAAAAGAAAAAAANAAATATCTTCTACGAACATCCCACTATCATCCAACCTCTGCAAAAAAAGAAAAAAACGGAAAAATCGACCCCTTTTTCTTACATCTCCCGCGTCACTCTGGATTCGTTGATTTTTTCGACTCGGCCATCGCAATCCTCCGCGCTAATTACCTCTGAAATTATATAGTTACAGGTCGCGTGACACAAAAATTTGCAAATACCTCCTACGAACATCCCACTATCATCCAACCTCCGCAAAAAAGAAAAAAACGGAAAAATCGACCCCTTTTTCTTACATCTCCCGCGTCACTCTGGAACCGTTGATTTTTTCAACTCGGCCATCGCAATCCGACGCGCTAATTACCTCGAAAATTATATTGTTACAGGCCGCGTGGCACGCGGCGTCGGCGTCGTTAATTTCACAATTCAACGACTTTTCCGGAAACACGGGAACCGGGCTCGCGGCGTCGGCGGCGGCCCGTGGAAAATACGTTGCTCGTTTAATCAAATTCGTGTCGCGTATTATCAAGCAAACAAGAAGAGCCGGAGATAACGGGTTTACATTTCCAACGCGGCTTGCCCGGGAGAACGTGACGGTTACGCAGGTCGTCCGTTCCCCTTGCACTTCGATGGCAATTAACGGCGTTATCGCCCGGCGGTAACCAAAGAATTAGTAATTTAAACGATCTTCGCGGGGGTAGGTGGACCTCTGGCTCGGCTTTCAGCGCTTTATCACGTACGGGGATACACAGCTCTCGTTGTCGGAGAGAAGGGGGGCACACCACCGCCATCGGGCTCGTTTTATGGCCCGACATCGGAGAGCTTTCGGTTCACTTTCAGCAGTCGACGACGATTCTCGAGGATCTCCGGCGAAGATTAATGGCGCAGGTGTACGTTTCAAAGCCGTGCAAATATCGCTGTCAACGCTGGTTCCGCGGTAATGAAACGCGCGATAATGCTACGTGTACATACAGCCGCGTTCGCATGACGCGGCAGAGATGGAGTCTGATTCGCCCAGACGACAAGCTGCAGATTTTCCTGGCTATCTAATGAATCGCTAGAATCTCGAACGATCGGCTGACCGATTTCGTCAAGGCGTGGAAAAACCAGACGAAGAGAGTTTTATTTAGAGAAAGAGAGAAAGTAGTGGTCCCCTTTCTCGACAGAGGATCGTTGTTCAAATAAACCAAGCGACCCCTTCGAGGTCCTCTCTGCATGGAAAACGCGCTTCGCGGCGGGTCAGCGGTCGGAAGAAGAGAAAAGAGGGCGTTCTACTACGTGTTTGTCGTTTGTCATTGGCCCTGTTTACCGGGGCAAATGAATTACGCTCAGACAGGAATTTTCTTGCCGGCGTTTTCACGCGAGCAACGAGAGAGGTTTATTTGTTTTCGTAGCGAACGCTGACCGGGTTCGTTCGTCATGGCTGCCAAACAGATCACGGACAGAGCGTTCTCTTAATTAAAAGCCTCCACTCTCGAGTTTCGTTTCGGCAACTGTCGAAGGATCCATGGCAAGACGTTAAACCGAGCTGTTAGAAGAACGGCTGGCTGCTGACTGATGGGAAAATCCGATGTAAGTTCGACGCCCGCGTTGCATCCGCTACAGAAGGAAAATTGACTTCGGGTATCTCGTGGTTTTTAATCCTAGATTCGTAAACTATATTTACGGTTACATTGTTCATGAACATATGTCTCTGATACACTTTACTTTTAAGGTCATCTAGTTTAAGTATTATGGGAGATATTAATAAAAATCTAGAAATATTAGGTAGAAACAACTTTTGTTGAAAATTTAAACATGAAAAAGAAAATTGAAAAAATCAATTTGAGAATTCTAGGCACTAACTATCGCGATGTTCCATACATATGGTGTAAGAGTTCTTTTAGTTGAGTTTAATCTAGGATTAAACGCGATCGTTGGTACAAGGACCGGGAAGGCAATTGTAAATTTATTGCTAGAAGAATCGTTATGTTATGCGATCAAAGAGATGCTACTGAAAGTTTCGTAGGTTTTCAGGAAGAAACGGAGAAAGAGAATTGGAGATTTAGTGGAAGGAGATATGTATAAGAGTATGCGTAATTGTGAGCTTATTTTAATAAAATAGCGATATAGGCTTTAACAAAAATAGCTTACTTTGCACATTTTCAAGAATTGCGAAAGTAAATGTCATGGTAATTTTACTGTTAATAATAAATCTATTAGGATCCAAATGGTGATTATAAAATTTTTAATTGTGAGGTTGGTCAATTTTCTTGTAATATTGGTACAATTCTCTTCATTTTCTCTTTTTTATAAAGTTGTTCTTAGTTTATTTCTTCGTCTTTGACGAAGGCTTTTCAAAGTTATAATTATTTTGAGTGAAAAGAAAGCTAGAATCGATTGGAGAACTATTCGCCATAGAATTCCATGAGTACCACAGATAACAATTGGTTATATTTCATAATTACTCCCAAAAAAAATATTCGGTCCCGAAGTGGTTAATTTATTTCTGAATTCTCAAAAATACAACTCATTCCTTTGCGTAGAATATCACTTCCTGC
>NIJG01022698.1:209650-223900 GCA_002201625.1 Euglossa dilemma
ACTGTAGATAAAAAGTGGAAACGAATATTTAAAAAATAATTCTGTACCTGCACTTCCATTTCATAATTGGTGAAAGATTTTAATTTTAAAATAATTTTAAAAAGATTGATAAAGATTTTAACAACTGACGAATGTTCCATTAATTTTACAAAAATCAATAAAATTAATTACACAAATACTAGAAGCTAGAATTCATTCCACCACAATCTCTAATTTTAAAAATAACGTAATAAAATAATTCAAACTACAAAAAATACATAAAACAAAAGATTCTTTTTTTTCAAACGTTTTAAAAAGATGGGGAAATATTTACACAAATACTAGAAGCTAGAATTCATTCCACCACAATCTCTAATTTAAAAAATAACGTAGTAAAATAATTCAAACTACAAAAAATACATAAAACAAAAGATTCTTTTTTATTCAACGTTTTAAAAAGATTGGTAAAGATTTTAACAACTGACGAATGCTCCATTAACTTTACAAAAATCAATAAAATTAATTACACAAATACTAGAAGCTAAAATTCATCCCACCACAATCTCTAACTTTGAAAATAAAGTAATACAAAAAATACATAAAACGAAAGATTCTTTTTTTTCAATGTTTTAAAAAGATTGGTGAAAATTTTAACAACTGACGAATGATCCATGAATTTTACAAATATCAATAAAATTAATTACACAAATACTAGAAGCTAGAATTCATTCCACCACAATCTCTAATTTAAAAAATAACGTAATAAAATAATCAAAACTACAAAAAGTACATAAATCAAAAGATTCCTCTATCGATCTCTCGATAATCGACAAAATCAACAAAACCAACCCAAAATTCCACGTTTTAAGACCATCAACCCCGTCCACCGCCATTTCAAATCACCCAACAGCCCTTAACAGATGATTTCGTCTGGAAAAGCATGCACGAAAAATCATCCCTCTTTACCCACGACAGATTTATGCTCACTGCATCGATCTCACCCCCATTACGATCTAAATCTGCGAAAACTGCACAGTGACAACGCGATCCGGCGGTCTAAACGTAGAATCTTATAAACCAGTGCATACAAATCGCTCGATTTCGACATCCCTGTTCGTAATTCCTCGGGAAGAACGATTTTATTAAGACAACGAGTACCATCCCCGTCCGATATCGTCAAATCTCCCCGAAACGAGCCGGGAGGATCAAGCAGCGGAGACCAAGAGACAGAAAGCTATAGAGAGAGTAAGAGAGAAGTTCGTCTAGCATTGGACCAGGTCCGTTCGATATCTGTCGATCGGTCGCGGATGGAAGAACACGGGCCAGGGGTGCACTTAAATAAAGGGCCGCCCCGTCGCTCGTGGACGTCTAAATAGATGGGCGATGGGTTGTTGAATTATGAGCGAGCGTACACGGGCCGGCCCTGTGTAATGTAATTATTGCTCTCCGAGTGTATTGGCTCCATTTCTGTATTAAAATCGGCCGGCGTTTACCGTGGAACGCTGGTACCGCTTCGATTAAATGGACTTTAATTCGCGTAAGAGGCGGACCGTGGAAAAGATACCGCGGAACGGAGGGTGCCTCTTTTGCCTATATTCACCCTTCTCTTCCTTCCACCCCTTCGCCTCTTCCTCACTGTTAAATTACAACGTAAATCACGCGGTCTCGAGCCGCTCTCTCCCCTGGTTACAAAGACCAAGGGTATTGGGTCATCTGTTCCGACGCTGGTGCACTGGTTTCTCAGAGAAAATGTGACTGCAGTGTATTTGCTTCATCGCAATTTCGAAAATTTATTATCCGAATGGTTTAACCCTTTCGCTTCGGAACGCTTGCGATAAAATGTGACGGCTGTGTACGGAGTTTATTAGTGAGTAGTTGACGCTGAGGTACGGAAGATTACGAATTAAGACTTGATTTAAGGGGCTCGTGAATTTGACGGATTTATTACGCATGCTAAATTTCAGAACGGAAAAGTCATTGGTTGATTTTATATGATTTTTTAAACATTTGTGGAATTTAAATCTCATTCCGTGTTTAACGGGTTAACTCACTAACGCCACCATAGTTTATATCTAAATCAATGATTTTGAAATTAATTATTATTATAATATTCAAATTTTCGAATTTTTGCTTTATCATGTATACCATATACAGGGTGTGACAAAGTTTTTTGATTGAATCGTGAAAACTTAATGCTATCTCTACGTCGAATAAGATCTATCAATTCTTTCGCGAGAATTGCGTGAAAATTCCGTGATTAATATCGTCTAGAATCTCCTTCCGTTTATTAAATATCGAATATAATTATCGCTCGGAACTGTCCCGACATCTTCGTCACTTGACATCTGCACAAGTGACACGAAGTTTGCTCCGCGCCTCGTGAACAGAAACCAAAGCTTCTAGGAAGACGTCGCGACGTCTCATGGACCAATGGCCTTAAGTATCTCGAACAACGTCGATAACGTCGTTACTCAGCAGGACGTGGACTCCGAAGGAATTGGAGCAGACAGAGGACATCGATTCCCATTAACGCAATTCGTTCAATTTCTACAAATATCACTCTATATATCGCATAGACCCTAATCTGGCAGGAACCTGCATTTTAATTTCTATAATTCGAGATTGTATCCTCGATTTATTAAACTTTATTAAACTATTAGGTTGGTGCATATGAAATGTCGGATTTTTTTACATGCGAACATTTGTCTTCCTGTTTTCGTTATACTTTTGGTTTTGGCATAACCTCGTTTATAGTCGTACTGTCTATTGCCAGAGTCACATTTCAATAAAGGAGATTTTCTCGAAAGTGTTCCCTTTTGTTATTTGATTTGAATTTTCTACCGATATGAATCTAAACGATATTCGTATAATTTTTTTGTACGAGTATAAACTTGGTAATAATGCTGCAAAAGCTGCACGCAACATAAACCAAGCGTTTGGGGAGAATACAGTTAATGATCGAAAAGTGCAGCGTTGGTTTGAAAAATTTAGGTCCGGTGATTTTTCACTACAAAATGATCCGCGTGGGAGACCCAAAACGTCTGTGAAAAATGATGATCCGAAGGCATTGGTGGAAGCGGATCCAACTGTATCCACGAGGGAACAGGCTACCAGGATGAAAATTGACTATACAACAATATTGCGACATCTTTCTGAAATTGGCAAGGTGAAGAAAATGGATAAGTGGGTACCGCACGAACTAACTGAGCGAAATAAGCTGGATCGGTTGAACGTATGCTCATCGTTACTATCCCGATTTCATCGAGAGCCATTGAAATATGAAGTTTTGCAGCACCCAGCCTATTCACCGGATCTCTCGCCAACCGACTTTCATTTTTTTAAACATTTAGAACTGTTTTTACGAGCTAAACAGTATGAAAATGAAGACAGTTTGAAAAATTCGATATCAGAGTTTATCGATTCTAAAGATCAGAATTTTTTTAAGACAGGCATCTATGCTTTAAAGTCTCGTTGGGAAAAGTGTATCGAAGCGAATGGAGCATATTTTGATTGAATAAACAGCTTTTGAAAAAAGATATGCAGTTTTATATATTCGCTTAAAAATCCGACATTTCATATGCACCAACCTAATAGTTAAGCTACGGATCAAATGATATAGGCAACGCTTCCTGATTTAATATTTTCCAACAACTCGAAACCGATCTCTGTGTTACAACGTCGGGAGATCGAGGCAAACTTCGTTGCATTTACATGCCAGGTATCTAATCCACCTGTTAAACTTCAGAATTGATCCTTCAACAACTAGTCAGGCTCCAGACCAAGCGACACAGATCAACAACTTTCGATTAGAACAGACTTCCTAGCATTCACATTCCAACTGTCTAATCCTCCTATAGAAGCTCAGAACTGATCCCTCGATAACTGGTCAGGTTCTAAACTAAACAACGAGCTATTAAATCTCTGAAATGATCTCTCAACGACTGGTCAGGCTTCGAACTAAATAACACAGACACTTGTCAGTTTCACATCTTCATCTATACGTTTCAACACCGTGACAGACTTCGCAGCATTTCTATTCAATTAAAGGATTGCTACCTCGATAACTGGTCAGGCTTCAAAGCGGACAATAGTCTATTAAATTTCAGAAGTGATTCTTCAACGACAGGTCGCGAAGTAAATTATTAACACGAACTGCATCTAGGATAGACTTTGCAGTGGTTCTATTTAAATTTTAGAAATGATTCGTTAGATAGACCGAAAAATATTTTATTAAATATTATAATTGTTGGTGTGATAATAAAGGTATTATTTGACCTGCCAAGAACTCATCATCGATCTCTCTTTATATGAATATTTTTAAATCACGTCAGACTTTGCAGAATTCAGAATTTTGTAATCTCAGAATTGATTTGTGAATAACTGGTCAGATTTTATATTACTAAATATCGTATTAAATCCTGGAATTGGTTTGTTGACAGCTGGTAAGACTATAAAGCAATTATTAGAGACACTATTTGACAATCAGATACTTGTCAATAATACATGTCGCTTCAATAACTGGTCAGGCTTCAAACTAACTAATAAAGATACTATTTGACAAACTAGCACTTGTCAACAACTCAAAATCTATTATTTCTCATCACAACATCTTCAAATCATGTCAGACTTTGCAATATTCACAATTTAAATATATAATCGTCCCATTGAACCTCAGAATTGATTCCTAAATAACTGATCAGATTTTATATTGAAAGATGAACCGCAGAATTGCTCTGCTGACAACTACTTGACTATAAACCAACTATTACAAACACTATTTAACAGTGAAGCACCTGGCAACAACTCAAACTCAAACTCAAACAGCCTCAAGCCAATCACTATTCGATTTGGCAAAATAACACCTGTCAACAACTCAAAATCGATTATTTCTCATCTCAATATCTTCAAATCTCGTCAGACTTTATAGGATTCAGAATTTCATTATGTAATCCTTCTATTGGTCTTCAGAATCGATGCTTCGATATTTGATCAGGCCTCAAACCAACCAATATACTATTTTACAAACTATTACCTGTTAACAATTCAAAATTGATCTTTTCTCAACCCAACATCTTCAAATCACGTCACACTTTGCAGAATTCACAATTTAACTATGTAATCCTTCTACTGATCTTCAGAATTGATACTTCCATAACTGGTCAGACTCCAAACCAACCAATAAAGATACTACTTGACAAATTGACACTTGTCAACAACTGAAAATTGATCTCTTCTCATCTCAACATCTTCACATCATGTCAAACTTTGTAGGATTCAGAATTTAATTATTTAATCCTTCTATTGATTCTCAGAATCGATGCTTCAATAATTAATCAGGTCTCAAACCAACCAATATACTATTTCACAAAATAATACTTATTAACAATTCAAAATTGATCTTTTCTCAATCCAACATCTTCAAATCACGTCACACTTTGCAGAATTCACAATTTAAATATATAATCCTCCCATTGAACCTCAGAATTGATTCCTAAATAACTAATCAGATTTTATACTGAAAGATGAACCGCAGAATTGCTCTGCTGACAACTACTTGACTATAAACCAACTATTACAAACACTATCTAACAGTCAAGCATCTACCAACAACTCAAAATCAAACTCAAACAGCCTCAAGCCAATCACTATTCAATTTGGCTCCCTAACACCTGTCAAGAACTCAAAATCGATCTCTTCTCATCCCAAAATCTTCAAATTACGTCATACTTTGCAAGATTCACAATCCAACTATGCAATCCTCCTACTGAACTTTAGAATTTAATTATGTAATCTTTCTATCGGTCCTTAGAATCGATGCTTCAATAATTGATCAGTCCTGAAACCAACCAATATACTATTTCACAAACTAATACTTATTAACTTAAATACTTATTATTCAAAATTGATCTCTTCTTAACCCAACATCTTCAATTCACGTCAGACTTTGCAAGATTCCCAATTTAACTATCTAACCCTCCCATTGAACTTCAGAATTGATTCCTGTACAACTAATCAGATCCTATCCTAAAAACTATCCTCTAGAATTGACCCTAAATTCTCTAGATTGACTCTAGACTCTATAATTGTTCCGTTGTCAATCGGTCAGACGATAAACCTTCTCTGAGAGGTATCACCTGCCAATCAGACCCCTGCCATCGACCCTCGATCGATCTCTCCCGGACCCAACATCTCTCAACCGCGACAGACCTCGGAGTATTCGCGGCGAGACGCGGAAACGTCGATTGATCCCCGACCTATCCTCTATTTCCGGCTCTGCGAGGTCCCATCCCGTTGGCATTCAAGGGACAGCGACTTGGGGATACGTCGCGACGAGAAAATCGCGGGTGATCCCGTTTGCGAGGAGAGCACGTCGGATCCCGTTGCACGGTGTAGGCGACAAAAAGCTTCTCGTCTATTTTCCATGGCTGCGCCGTGGAGTCCGGCTCCGGGTTTCCTGGCAACCGGCCGGCCCGACAGGCTGGACCGATTCCAAGGACGACGATCTGGGTTAACGTCGCGAAATTGTGCCGGCCTCGCGTCTTCGCCGACGAATCCGGCTTTAAAGCTTACCAGCGAATCGATACCGCGATATCCAGAGACACGCCGCCGAAGGATTTGCTCCTCGTCGCGCTGGCTGACCCCAGCCTGCGTATCCGACCGCTTTATATCGGACAGCAGCTCGTTTCGCGACCGATTCATCGCTCGTTGTGAATGGTTTAGCCAGTAAGAGCCGATCCTTTATGTTAATGCGAGACCCGGCTCGTTTCGACGCTAGGCAGAACTTTTTTATTACAGTCAGACTGATGGACACGTATCTAGATGATGTCTATTCTGAGCTTTGTCCAACTTTTGAGTATCTAGAGTATGTTTCTTATTAAGCGTTTCGTCGTTTCATTTTAGATTGAAGAGGCTTCTTGAATGTCCAGGAAATGGTAATGGGTTGTTGGTTTTGTTATGTATGAGGTAATTTCGTTGGATGTTATACAAATAGATAGCGAATGATTAATTTTGATTGAAGTAGAGAGTATGTATTCGATACTCTTAAATGATTGTTTGAATACATGCGGCTCTCAACTTTTGCATATTCTGGCTTTTATGTAGAGTATGTTCTTATTAAGCGGTTCGTCGTTTCTTTTTAGATTGAAGAGGCTTTTTGAATGTCGAGGAGATGGTAATGGGTTGTTGGTTTTGTTATATATGGGGTAATTTAATGGAGAGGACTTGGATATAAGTCTAACAGACTTATACTGATAGAGAGTGAGTGATTAATTTTGATAGAAGTAGAGGGTATGTATTCGATACTCTTAAATGATTGTTTGAATACATACGGCTCTCAACTTTTGCATATTCTAGCTTTTATGTAGAGTATGTTCTTATTAAGCGTTTCGTTGATTCTTTTTTTTTTTTTTTNAACCTAACCCAAACCTAACCCAAACCTAACCCAAACCTAACCCAAACCTAACCCAAACCTAACCCAAACCTAACCCAAACCTAACCCAAACCTAACCCAAACCTAACCCAAACCTAACCCAAACCTAACCCAAACCTAACCCAAACCTAACCCAAACCTAACCCAAACCTAACCCAAACCTAACCCAAACCTAACCCAAACCTAACCCAAACCTAACCCAAACCTAACCCAAACCTAACCCAAACCTAACCCAAACCTAACCCAAACCTAACCCAAACCTAACCCAAACCTAACCCAAACCTAACCCAAACCTAACCCAAACCTAACCCAAACCTAACCCAAACCTAACCCAAACCTAACCCAAACCTAACCCAAACCTAACCCAAACCTAACCCAAACCTAACCCAAACCTAACCCAAACCTAACCCAAACCTAACCCAAACCTAACCCAAACCTAACCCAAACCTAACCCAAACCTAACCCAAACCTAACCCAAACCTAACCCAAACCTAACCCAAACCTAACCCAAACCTAACCCAAACCTAACCCAAACCTAACCCAAACCTAACCCAAACCTAACCCAAACCTAACCCAAACCTAACCCAAACCTAACCCAAACCTAACCCAAACCTAACCCAAACCTAACCCAAACCTAACCCAAACCTAACCCAAACCTAACCCAAACCTAACCCAAACCTAACCCAAACCTAACCCAAACCTAACCCAAACCTAACCCAAACCTAACCCAAACCTAACCCAAACCTAACCCAAACCTAACCCAAACCTAACCCAAACCTAACCCAAACCTAACCCAAACCTAACCCAAACCTAACCCAAACCTAACCCAAACCTAACCCAAACCTAACCCAAACCTAACCCAAACCTAACCCAAACCTAACCCAAACCTAACCCAAACCTAACCCAAACCTAACCCAAACCTAACCCAAACCTAACCCAAACCTAACCCAAACCTAACCCAAACCTAACCCAAACCTAACCCAAACCTAACCCAAACCTAACCCAAACCTAACCCAAACCTAACCCAAACCTAACCCAAACCTAACCCAAACCTAACCCAAACCTAACCCAAACCTAACCCAAACCTAACCCAAACCTAACCCAAACCTAACCCAAACCTAACCCAAACCTAACCCAAACCTAACCCAAACCTAACCCAAACCTAACCCAAACCTAACCCAAACCTAACCCAAACCTAACCCAAACCTAACCCAAACCTAACCCAAACCTAACCCAAACCTAACCCAAACCTAACCCAAACCTAACCCAAACCTAACCCAAACCTAACCCAAACCTAACCCAAACCTAACCCAAACCTAACCCAAACCTAACCCAAACCTAACCCAAACCTAACCCAAACCTAACCCAAACCTAACCCAAACCTAACCCAAACCTAACCCAAACCTAACCCAAACCTAACCCAAACCTAACCCAAACCTAACCCAAACCTAACCCAAACCTAACCCAAACCTAACCCAAACCTAACCCAAACCTAACCCAAACCTAACCCAAACCTAACCCAAACCTAACCCAAACCTAACCCAAACCTAACCCAAACCTAACCCAAACCTAACCCAAACCTAACCCAAACCTAACCCAAACCTAACCCAAACCTAACCCAAACCTAACCCAAACCTAACCCAAACCTAACCCAAACCTAACCCAAACCTAACCCAAACCTAACCCAAACCTAACCCAAACCTAACCCAAACCTAACCCAAACCTAACCCAAACCTAACCCAAACCTAACCCAAACCTAACCCAAACCTAACCCAAACCTAACCCAAACCTAACCCAAACCTAACCCAAACCTAACCCAAACCTAACCCAAACCTAACCCAAACCTAACCCAAACCTAACCCAAACCTAACCCAAACCTAACCCAAACCTAACCCAAACCTAACCCAAACCTAACCCAAACCTAACCCAAACCTAACCCAAACCTAACCCAAACCTAACCCAAACCTAACCCAAACCTAACCCAAACCTAACCCAAACCTAACCCAAACCTAACCCAAACCTAACCCAAACCTAACCCAAACCTAACCCAAACCTAACCCAAACCTAACCCAAACCTAACCCAAACCTAACCCAAACCTAACCCAAACCTAACCCAAACCTAACCCAAACCTAACCCAAACCTAACCCAAACCTAACCCAAACCTAACCCAAACCTAACCCAAACCTAACCCAAACCTAACCCAAACCTAACCCAAACCTAACCCAAACCTAACCCAAACCTAACCCAAACCTAACCCAAACCTAACCCAAACCTAACCCAAACCTAACCCAAACCTAACCCAAACCTAACCCAAACCTAACCCAAACCTAACCCAAACCTAACCCAAACCTAACCCAAACCTAACCCAAACCTAACCCAAACCTAACCCAAACCTAACCCAAACCTAACCCAAACCTAACCCAAACCTAACCCAAACCTAACCCAAACCTAACCCAAACCTAACCCAAACCTAACCCAAACCTAACCCAAACCTAACCCAAACCTAACCCAAACCTAACCCAAACCTAACCCAAACCTAACCCAAACCTAACCCAAACCTAACCCAAACCTAACCCAAACCTAACCCAAACCTAACCCAAACCTAACCCAAACCTAACCCAAACCTAACCCAAACCTAACCCAAACCTAACCCAAACCTAACCCAAACCTAACCCAAACCTAACCCAAACCTAACCCAAACCTAACCCAAACCTAACCCAAACCTAACCCAAACCTAACCCAAACCTAACCCAAACCTAACCCAAACCTAACCCAAACCTAACCCAAACCTAACCCAAACCTAACCCAAACCTAACCCAAACCTAACCCAAACCTAACCCAAACCTAACCCAAACCTAACCCAAACCTAACCCAAACCTAACCCAAACCTAACCCAAACCTAACCCAAACCTAACCCAAACCTAACCCAAACCTAACCCAAACCTAACCCAAACCTAACCCAAACCTAACCCAAACCTAACCCAAACCTAACCCAAACCTAACCCAAACCTAACCCAAACCTAACCCAAACCTAACCCAAACCTAACCCAAACCTAACCCAAACCTAACCCAAACCTAACCCAAACCTAACCCAAACCTAACCCAAACCTAACCCAAACCTAACCCAAACCTAACCCAAACCTAACCCAAACCTAACCCAAACCTAACCCAAACCTAACCCAAACCTAACCCAAACCTAACCCAAACCTAACCCAAACCTAACCCAAACCTAACCCAAACCTAACCCAAACCTAACCCAAACCTAACCCAAACCTAACCCAAACCTAACCCAAACCTAACCCAAACCTAACCCAAACCTAACCCAAACCTAACCCAAACCTAACCCAAACCTAACCCAAACCTAACCCAAACCTAACCCAAACCTAACCCAAACCTAACCCAAACCTAACCCAAACCTAACCCAAACCTAACCCAAACCTAACCCAAACCTAACCCAAACCTAACCCAAACCTAACCCAAACCTAACCCAAACCTAACCCAAACCTAACCCAAACCTAACCCAAACCTAACCCAAACCTAACCCAAACCTAACCCAAACCTAACCCAAACCTAACCCAAACCTAACCCAAACCTAACCCAAACCTAACCCAAACCTAACCCAAACCTAACCCAAACCTAACCCAAACCTAACCCAAACCTAACCCAAACCTAACCCAAACCTAACCCAAACCTAACCCAAACCTAACCCAAACCTAACCCAAACCTAACCCAAACCTAACCCAAACCTAACCCAAACCTAACCCAAACCTAACCCAAACCTAACCCAAACCTAACCCAAACCTAACCCAAACCTAACCCAAACCTAACCCAAACCTAACCCAAACCTAACCCAAACCTAACCCAAACCTAACCCAAACCTAACCCAAACCTAACCCAAACCTAACCCAAACCTAACCCAAACCTAACCCAAACCTAACCCAAACCTAACCCAAACCTAACCCAAACCTAACCCAAACCTAACCCAAACCTAACCCAAACCTAACCCAAACCTAACCCAAACCTAACCCAAACCTAACCCAAACCTAACCCAAACCTAACCCAAACCTAACCCAAACCTAACCCAAACCTAACCCAAACCTAACCCAAACCTAACCCAAACCTAACCCAAACCTAACCCAAACCTAACCCAAACCTAACCCAAACCTAACCCAAACCTAACCCAAACCTAACCCAAACCTAACCCAAACCTAACCCAAACCTAACCCAAACCTAACCCAAACCTAACCCAAACCTAACCCAAACCTAACCCAAACCTAACCCAAACCTAACCCAAACCTAACCCAAACCTAACCCAAACCTAACCCAAACCTAACCCAAACCTAACCCAAACCTAACCCAAACCTAACCCAAACCTAACCCAAACCTAACCCAAACCTAACCCAAACCTAACCCAAACCTAACCCAAACCTAACCCAAACCTAACCCAAACCTAACCCAAACCTAACCCAAACCTAACCCAAACCTAACCCAAACCTAACCCAAACCTAACCCAAACCTAACCCAAACCTAACCCAAACCTAACCCAAACCTAACCCAAACCTAACCCAAACCTAACCCAAACCTAACCCAAACCTAACCCAAACCTAACCCAAACCTAACCCAAACCTAACCCAAACCTAACCCAAACCTAACCCAAACCTAACCCAAACCTAACCCAAACCTAACCCAAACCTAACCCAAACCTAACCCAAACCTAACCCAAACCTAACCCAAACCTAACCCAAACCTAACCCAAACCTAACCCAAACCTAACCCAAACCTAACCCAAACCTAACCCAAACCTAACCCAAACCTAACCCAAACCTAACCCAAACCTAACCCAAACCTAACCCAAACCTAACCCAAACCTAACCCAAACCTAACCCAAACCTAACCCAAACCTAACCCAAACCTAACCCAAACCTAACCCAAACCTAACCCAAACCTAACCCAAACCTAACCCAAACCTAACCCAAACCTAACCCAAACCTAACCCAAACCTAACCCAAACCTAACCCAAACCTAACCCAAACCTAACCCAAACCTAACCCAAACCTAACCCAAACCTAACCCAAACCTAACCCAAACCTAACCCAAACCTAACCCAAACCTAACCCAAACCTAACCCAAACCTAACCCAAACCTAACCCAAACCTAACCCAAACCTAACCCAAACCTAACCCAAACCTAACCCAAACCTAACCCAAACCTAACCCAAACCTAACCCAAACCTAACCCAAACCTAACCCAAACCTAACCCAAACCTAACCCAAACCTAACCCAAACCTAACCCAAACCTAACCCAAACCTAACCCAAACCTAACCCAAACCTAACCCAAACCTAACCCAAACCTAACCCAAACCTAACCCAAACCTAACCCAAACCTAACCCAAACCTAACCCAAACCTAACCCAAACCTAACCCAAACCTAACCCAAACCTAACCCAAACCTAACCCAAACCTAACCCAAACCTAACCCAAACCTAACCCAAACCTAACCCAAACCTAACCCAAACCTAACCCAAACCTAACCCAAACCTAACCCAAACCTAACCCAAACCTAACCCAAACCTAACCCAAACCTAACCCAAACCTAACCCAAACCTAACCCAAACCTAACCCAAACCTAACTTAAATAAATTAGTTTCAAAATCGTATTGGAAAGCGACATTAATTATTACTAGACCTATACCTAACCCAAACCTAACCCAAACCACTTGAATAATCTGACGCTTGAACACAAGTAGTCGAAAACAACGGTAACTATATCGTAGATTAAATTCGTTTGTCTCGTTTAAATAAATTAGTTTCAAAATTGTATTGGAAAGCGACATTAATTATTACTAGACCCGATAGTATACGTGATATGGAGAACGCCGGAATCGCGAAAAGCGTGGACAGATTTCGCGCGGAGCGCCGCGCCTCGGGAGCTGCAGATAACAGGGGATCAAGCTCTCGAATATAAATCTTCGCCATTATAATCCGACTGATTTAAAGGCGCGAAATAAATCATGCGCGTCACATTCTACCAAACGCGCGGTAAGATCTTTCTTTGGTGAACTTCTGGCCCTGAACATACATTTTTCAATACATTTTTCACCTCCTACGTGATATGAATCACACGGGATCCAGCTTTCTTCGTCCACCGCCGTTAGATCGAAGATTATTTATTACGTCAAACGTAATTGGCCATCGATATTTCTCGAGCGCCGCCATTTCTCACCGCGGCTCGCTCGAATTCCGCGAATTTTTATTCCCCGACACGCATCTGTCTCTATTCGCCGTCTTCCGTGGCTCTCTTTAATCATAATCCCTTCACTCGGCCGGAAGTGGCTGTTTATAAATTTCCGACCCCGATTGATCGGGCCCAAACGTACCGGTCTCGCTGTTTAGTCCAGGGTAAACCTGAGATGTTTGAAAGGAATGATTTATTTTCGATGAGATTATGATAAGACCGAACACGCAACGTTCGGAAACGAGGACTCGGAATTATTCGTTGCGTCGTTAGAAATTCTTCAATTGAAATTTCCGGAAATATTGCAGCGATAAATGTGTAGGAATTTAATAAATTGAATTTATAAATATATGTTACGGTAAATGTGATTAATTCGCTGATTAATTGCCGGTTATTATGTATAATCGCGACTAAGTTTGGTAAATGTGACGAATTTGAGAATTGCGAATATGAATGCGAATGATTAAATTATATGTATAAATCTAAATTCGGAATAAATTGCGAACAAGTAGAAATAAAATTTATAATAAAACGCGGAGTATTATTAATGATTAAAAATGAATTATTTGCCTGAACAAATGTGAGTTGGTAAATTAAATATATAA